>MU225558.1:54896-68589 GCA_018584345.1 Thuja plicata | reverse complement strand
TATACACACATGTGCATATAGATATGAGTATGTATATACACATGTGTGTATATATACATACATGTATATATACATGTATGTATATATACACATGTGTGTATATATACATACATGTATATATATACATGTATGTATATATACACACAAGAGTATATACACACACATGTATATTCACACACATGTGTGTATATATACACACATATACACACATGTGTATATACACATGTGTATATACACTCATATGTATATATACACACATGTATATATACACATGTGTATATACACAGATTTATATATACATTCTGATAGCAATATAATATTAACACAAAAATGGGAATGAATTTTCCTTCACAAAATAATACTCTCAATTCCAATTCCAATTTTCCATTCCAATTCCTAGTCCTGAGGGGGAATTGTGGAATGCTCAAAAAGGCCCAAAATTAGAATTGGCATAACCCTATTCCAATTTTTAATTTTGGAACCAAACAAGGAATTGAACATTTTGGGAATTCAGAAATGCCAATTCCCGTTCAATTCCCATTCCACTCCTCAACCAAACGGGCCCTTATTATCTTTCTCAAGATTCATTAAAAGAGAGAAAATTTTGGCAACTTAAAAGAATTAGCCTAGAGTTTATTGAATGTATCATGTAAATATTTTTCATCAATATTGTGGATTATACAAATGTTTCGATGATCTTTCTATGATTCAAATATTAATAGAAAAATATTCATATGATCAAATACACAAACTTCAAATTAAGAATCATTAAAATTGATTTCAATATTAATTATTTAAATATTGTAGTTGTGATAGTTAGTTTTTTATAAAGTAATGCAGCAAAGCAAGGGTGTTGACCCTATACAACCAACTACGAGGGCGAGAAAGAACAAAAACAAAGTAACATTCTCAACACAGAGACAACCTCAGCAGAATAGAATGATCATATCATTATCCATCCAAGGGTAAACAACAGTAAGCACCCTCACATCACTATCAAAACCAACAGAAACAAAGAAGGAACAACTAAACTATACCTGGTAAAGAGCATAATAACTAGAATAGTAGTAATACTCCTAAAGATATCAAACCAAAAAATAATAGTGTACATCGAAGTGTTTATCGCAGCATGAGAGAGAGTTTTAAACAGGGATCTCTTAGGGTCATTAATAGTAGTAACCAAAGTATAAGTTAGGAGTAAACTAGTAAAGCCTAAGACGTAAATGACCATAGGGCTGAGAAGGCCCAGATAAACCAAAATGCAAAAAACATAGGAAGGGCCCAGCCCTAGTTCTTTGGCTTCTTCCATTCACTGGTAAGCATCATCTTCGCCCAATCTTCCAAGAGGAACTGGAAGAGTTCCTTATGGTCCTCTGCATCCTTGGTATCCTTGCCAATGTCAGCTTGCAGCAACCACAGAGTGGTAGCCGAGTTGTGATAGTTTGTTATTCTTATAGCTTGACCAATATATTAATAGTGTAACACAAAGTTTATTAATAATGTATGATGCTGGGAAATAAAGTTTACGAAAAGTTTATGATATATAAGCCAGTTTTGATGTTTCATGTAGATGTCTTTGGGTGGTTGATACATTTTTTAAGCCGAGTGAATTTTTTTAACGTGATTAACAATGCTAGCTTGACAGTCCTCTTGCACTATGTGAAACACTTTGGACCTGAAGCTATGAACTAGTGAAGTCACAAACGAGGGACCTCATCTCTGTTTAACAAAGTTGAGGCTCAAACCTGTGAGCACATTAGATTAGCGAAGGCACAAGCTTATGATCACAATGGCCGAACATGAGCTTTGAACTGTGATGGGCATAACAACATCACCACCATTTTACTACTGTATTTTGGTCTTCTTACATTTTTCAAAAAATTTAATACATATAGTGACATTATCACTTTTTATTAACCAAAAAGTACATATAAAGTTATAATATTTTTAGCATGTAAGGAGCATTTAATTGTAAAACCATATGTACTTTACTTTTCTTGTGACTTAAATTTGTGATATTTATGTGCTTATTTTTGTTATCTAATTTTATGATCATCTTCTTCTCTAATGTACATGTCCTCTTAATATATAATTTTATTGATTAATAATTAAGTGTAATTAACAAATATATATTTTTACTCAACCATTTTTAAAATTTATAATATCTATTTTTCTTATAAAAAAAATTAAATGAAGAAAGATTGCATAGGTGACGTGATCACATGGTTTATCAACATTAATTTTTATAAATTAAAAATATTTAGCATTCTATTTTTTATAATATAATTTATTTGCAGTGATAAACAATAACTTAATACATTAAAATTCCTATTTTGTTAAGAAATATATTTTTTCCTTATATTTTGTCAAACTAAAATAGTAACATGCATGTAAATAAGCATGGATTAGTCTATATTTGATAAGTGGTCATTATGGTCTTATTTTCTCAGATACTAGAATAATTAGTTATGAAAGGTAAATAGAAAATAATACACTTAGTTATATGATTGAAGGATGGTAGCTTTTGTTGGAAAAATTAGTTCAAGCTAGTGCACACTCTAGAAATATGGATTTTAATATTAGTAAATAGTTTTGGAACCTCTATTCAATCTATGCTTTATAAGAGATCAAATTCATGGGTTTGGGTCAAGTTCACAATGATTTGTTTATCTCCAAAGTTTAGTCTCGATCCTCTTAATGTTTAGAATAATATATATGCGAATTTAAAATCGGGAGTATGTATAAGGATTTGTGTCAAAATGAATGGATAAGAGGATAGAGAAACGAGCCCACTTTTATACAAGATTGTCATTTGTCAATATGTACATGTATCAAGACATTTCCTCAAAATAGATGAAAACATTAAATAAAAATGACATGATGTTAAGTTTTACCATTACCTTTTGCATCCACTTTGAGGTGCATACGAATCCTGAAATGATCACACATCTCAAGTATGTAACACTCATAAACATGCATGTAAAGTATGTCCTTTGACATGTGTTCTCCACAGGAACCTACAAAAGCATAGGAAAATATGTTATGGGTAGCTTCTATCTCACTACTAAAAAATTATAAAATAGGAACTTAATATCAATTGTCTAAAAAATAAGAATGAAGGAAAATAAGTAAAGTTAAAATATTTTATCCATTTGGAAGATGATAATGGTTTGTTTGGAATGGTTTCAATATAATGAAAATGCAAATGAAACACAAGAAATGTAATGTTATAATGCTTAGTCTAATCATGAAAATGAGTCTTTATAGTACTCACCACTAACAAAAAAACTCAATAAGAATACTAGTGGCAATATGTATTCCTCTTTCAACTAGTTGTATCCAAGTGATTCAATGAATTGCAAGAGACAAACTAATTAAGTATGAAAGTAAATGTAATATAGAGATAATCCAGTGAGCTATAAAGTAGTAGCAATGATGAATACATCATGTGATGAAAGCATGTAATATCTAGAATGATAAGACAATATAAGAACTTAGTGCTATAGATAGCATCAAGGAAGCATGGTTACATCTAGTATAGGGAATTTAAAAATATTAATGTGGCCTGCAATATCCAAAATATCCAATGTAAGCATATAGGTCACTAGAATGACATACGACCCCAATGTGGAATCCACGAGAATGCAAAACAATGATGCATGTAAAGGAATAAGTCACAAGTGGGCATAGGTAGGAAAAGAGGTAACGTATAAGGGAAGGAAAAGAGGTAATGTATAAGGGAAGGCATGATGCTCCTAAAGTAAGGATTTGATCATGAAGGTACTAAATATGAAGTATATGTGTTACCAATATATATGTGAAGGATGCAGACCGGAGTTTAGTACCCTAATCTTTCTAGTGTTGTACCCTTCTATCCCCGACTCAATCCTATCGAGGCAAACTAGGAAAGATATCCAAACCTAAGATTAATTGTAAATCAGAACAAGAACATCACATTTCTAGAATAGATCACAATTTAGAAATGTTTGTATTTATTCTATTAATAGGTATTAGATTTCTTATAGCTTCTTATATTATAAATGCTTCTTATATATTTTACCCTACAAGGCATCTAGAAAGGAAGAAACAAGGGATATTTTTTATTCAAACTTGATTAAATTATGAAGTACATATATTTCTCAATTTGGTTAATAGTTTTCTAATTTTTTAGAGGATTTATTAAGTACATATTGAAGCTACTAAAAAATATATTTTATATTATTTAGAGGATATTTGAAATCTTTATTATTAAATTAGGGTTTCCCCCAAATTTATTCTCAAAAGTGTAAAGCAATAAGTTTTTTAAAAATATGGAACATAGACCAAGAGCATGTTAAAGTTACTATAATCTTGAGTTGAGGTCATTGGAGTAGAATATGAGGATGATTAGAAATTGGGTTTTCTTTAATTAGGGTTTCCACTACATTTACCCCTAGACTAAAAATTAAGAAATTATTTGGAATAGTTTTTGACAAGTGAGATGTAAGACTTAGTAAAATTTAATAAATTTTTACATTATTTGGATTTTTGTGTAATTTATTACAAAATTATTCCACCATACCATGGAAAGGACTTCAGCAAGAGGAAAATGAAGGAATAAAATAATTTTAAACAATAATCTCGACAAAGGCGACTCATTAGTTGAGAAGATGGATACCATACCCATGGAACATATAAGAGAAGAAACCAAGAGTGTGAAAGATGATTTATTTCCAAATGTGGTAGAGAAAATGAAAGGAGAAGTCACTAGTTTTAAAGAAGACACAATGACTTACTTTAAATACATCATGTTCCAACTCCAAGTATCTTTATCTCATTCAAATGAAAAACATGGTTTTTAAGATTATCAAGGTGTATCATATAAGTTACCCAATCCAAATCCAAGTGCTATCACTCATATACAATGTTGCAACCTTTTATTGATGGTGTAGTATAAGAAGAATAAGGAGGATAAAGATAAGGAAAAATAGGAGAAGAGTAGGAGGAGGAGGAGGAGGAGTCAAAGGTCCCTATGCCACCAAATCTACAAGCAAGTATATATTTGTAATTAGTCATTGCTAGGGATGTTCCATAATGATTACCAACATGGGTAGATAATGGTCATTCCATGAAACTCATATCAAGGCATTATCCACCATTCATAAACCTCTTCCTTGAGAGTAAAACCAAAGGTTAGGCAAATAAAATAATAAATTTGATATGTGGTAGTAGTCTCTATCTTGAGGAGAAAAAGATAATGACATAGAATAAAATGAAGTAGCAAGATAATCAATGTAGAATTTCTACCAAGAGAGAATTACCATAGGTTGATAAGGAAATACACATTATTTTAGAACATGAGGAGTCCTTCTTGATGTACTAAAAGTCTATCGATGATGATAATTATAGGGCATGCGATCAAGTAGAATAATATAGCCTATGAAGATGCTACATGGGAAGATAAACTATTCTTACAAAAGCATTGAAGGATTGTCAATATTGAGGATAATATTTTTAATTAAGGAGATGGACGTGCTATGCCATTAAATCCTATAGTGTAAATGAGGATATATGTATCTGACTTGTAGCTAGCATGATCCTTAAATAAGATATATAATTAATTATAAAGAACATATAGGTAGTTAGGTAATCTTGGATGACATACATGGAATAAGAATGGTATATATGGGAGGTATCTATGTTAGTTATCAACATAATATTGTGTTATTTTTTAATTGATGACTAACGAAGGTTCATCTTTGTAGTGACTTAAGACGTCACCCTCTCAAAGTGGTGTATTAGTATCACATATATGCAATACGTTTCCAATTATATTCATCTCTTATGCAAGTTAATTTATTACATGAAACCTCCACAATTGAATTTTTGACCTACTACATTAATTATAAAAGAGGCTCAAAAATCCCTTGAATAAGGAAACCAAAATAATATAAGATCCTTTGTAAATCAATTTGAGGAAGTATCAAAAGGTTTAGATTCATAAATACGGGGTCAAAATTTATGGCATAATAGATCTAGGTGTAGTCAAGACCAAATTGGCTTTGAATTCAAGCCCAAATTTTGGTGCAAGATGGGTGGAATTTAGATTTAGATGAGCCAAAAAAGATTGATGAAATCACCTATTTACTAGTTGTATCATCCTAAAAATTAAGGACATAACTTGTACTCATTTTGGGACCATTTTGTGCCTACTTAAGTGTTTTTCTATGGTAGTACATCATATTGTGCTTAAATGCATACCTAATTAAAATATGGGTCTTCCTCATTCCTCAATCTTGCTTGAGCTCGAGGTTGGCTCTTGTTTCTAGCCTTGATTCCCTATTTTCCATCCAATTCCATAATTCATTTCTTCACCTAGGACCAATTCATTTATTGTATGCTTTTGGGACCTAATTTGACCCCACAACAACTTGCCTTTTCTCCCTTACTCCTTTTCATCTTCCTCGACATCCCCATGAAATTTGAGCCCAATTTTATTGGGACAAGTCGACTGTTCGACTTGTCCCTAGGCCTTTTGGCTCAAATTTTTCCTAGAGGCTGATGTCAGGGTCTTCTTTCAAGGTTTTCAATTGCGATCAACCTGGATCTAATTTGAATCCTGAATTTAGGGATTTACTATAAAAGGACCTCTTCTTCCCTCATTTGATCATCCATTATCTATTGCAAGCATCCATCAATCATATGCAAGCTATATTTAAACATTCAAGCATTCAAATTCAAGTTCAAGGAAGCCATCAAGAGTCATCAAGCATTCAATTCTTTATTCCTCTCATGCAATCAAGGCGTTTGCTTCCATAGATCTAGCTTCTTTACCCCATTGGAGGCAAACCAAAGGAGTTTTCTATCAAGGAATGAGATCCACATTCATCCATCAATATTCATTCATCTCTCTTCTCCATTCAAACATTGTGACAAATTACAACATCTACTTCATGAGGTTTTGTCTTGCATGATTTTCTTTTGGGTTTTTGTGTTTAGGAAAAGCTATTGCATCAAGATATTTGATCGCATTTAAAGAAGTAATTGCATCTACAAGCTATGATATACTTAATTATTTAGATCTAGCCTCTGCTACATGAAAACACACTTTCCCTTTATTTCATTTCATTTCAAGGTTGATTCCTAAACAAGGGTTTGACCAAAGCAAACCCCTTTCCACAACCTTCTTCCCCATTTTTATGTGTACAGGAATAGGTTGAAAAGATGAGATTCTAGATTTAGGCAAAACAAGTGTATTTTCATATTCCTGGAAAATTTCATGAATTTTTCTTGGAACAAGTCAAATTGTTCCCAAAAAATTTGACCTGTCCCTACCTTTTTTCAATGAGATTTCAGGTGCAGAAAGATATAGGTCCCTGCATTCTAGATCTGAAGTTACAACAAAATCCAAGATTCCAGTGATATTCAATTTCAGATTCAAAGTCCTACATTCTCCTTCTTGTTTCCAAGTGACTCGTTCCTATCTCTTTCTCCTTGGAACTTACTTTATAAATCAGATCTATTATTTACATTCCATTTACTTGCCATTTCTTTTAAGGAATGAAAACCCTACATTGTGTATATCTCACATTGACACCCTTAATCTCTTGGTTGTGCTAATCAGATTCACTTTTTGGTGGATTTGCATTCCTATGTATATAAGATCTTGGTGAGCGATCTACATCTTAGCATTTCTCACCATTTTCTACTATACACTAGTATCAAATCGAATGGATAATTTGTAGGTTATCTTTGTAATAATTTTCCAATAACAACAACCCAAGATCTAGAGGTCAATGAAGAGAGAGAGAGAGAGAGAGAGAGAGAGAGAGAGAGAGAGAGAGAGAGAGAGAGAGAGAGAGAGAGAGAGAGAGAGAGAGAGAGAGAGAGAGAGAGAGGTNAGAGAGAGAGAGAGAGAGAGAGAGAGAGAGAGAGAGAGAGAGAGAGAGAGAGAGAGAGTTGTATTCTCATCAATATGCAAAATACGGAATCAATTGGATTACATGAGATATTGGATGAGTACAATATAGATGTGCCTACTTATATAGGCAAGGTAGTAGGAGACCATTATGTAATGAAGTATGCGCAACATGTGGAGGACGATAATGTGATAAGTGCACTAAAGGTGGAGACAACACATAAAGTGGAATGTGATAACTACTATCATCACCTAAAGTGAAATTTATCCTACACCACGTGCAAACTCCTAAGTGTCTCAAATGCAAACTACTATGCATGCATTATCCTAAGTAAGCTTAAGTAAAGTATAATTAGTGAATAGTTAACTACACCAACAATCTTTTTGGCCCAAGGAAAAGATAAGTGATTTACCACTTAAGAGGACATAAGGGGTTTGTATTAGATGAACGAGCCTATGAGAAAAACACAAGTTTGATGAACATGAAGAAAGGGTGAGGGAGGGTCCTAGAAGCTAGATGGACACTTTTTTCAAGAATAATAAGATGGGAGTGATTTTTAATCATGCCACATAGATCATATATTAAAATATAAAATCATCATTGAACTAACATGTATGTCCATATAATTTTAAGAATTTACACACTCGCATACCAATAGTTAAACATGAATAAAAAAATGAACAATAAGGAATCTAAAACACCTGACACTCAAAGATTAGAAGTAAATCATGCATCAATATTCTTCAGAGCTTAACATCACATAATGCAAACAACACATTACTAGGAAAATCTTGAAATATGAATATTCTTTAATTGGCACTTAATCTTGTTTTATTGCACAAGTTGAGAAATAAATATCAAATGCTTGAATTGAAATGAAAATACTCACGAAATCACTAGCCAAATCCTTAAAGGAAGTAGTATGAGTGTGGTAATAAATAAAAGCAATTAAGTGAAAAATCACAAAAATTTGATGGAAATACCTAAGTAATATATCCGCATAGAAAAAAGGGAGGTACATAACTTGGAACTATTGTACATGTCATAATGGATAAACTCTATCATCATACTTGTCAAATAAGGTACCACAAATTTTTACAAATTCGGTCTACTATTCACATGGAAATAGTTTCTAGCAAGTTTCTTGGTATGAGAGGATGACGAATTATTTTATTCATGTTAATCAAGTGTTTAAGTGTAGATTGGTAAATAGCATAGGATTAGTTGTAGTGCGATATGGTAAGTTGTAACAAGTTTAAATGTTATATCTTAACATTGAGGCTTTTTTAAGTGCTATGGTTATAACTCCAAGTCATTTGGAGAATAAATCACTAGCATATGTTTTCCAAGTAGTTATTTAGGTGTGTAGGATAATGTAGGTGCATGTGTGACATTGTTGGAGTACATATAGTGAGGGTTACAAATAAATAGATGTTATAGGGGATACTTAGAGGTACCTTGGACACTACATTCTTGAGTAGCTTATGGTATAAAAGGCACTATGCTTATGTGAGATAGAAAGATTAACCATTATAAAGTGCACTTTGATGTAAAATAAAATAAGAAATAGTAAGATATTATATTTGAAAAGGAAATCTTTGAGACAAATCCAAGGATGGATATGGTGGACCAAAGTGTTTATGTAATAAAATATGATACTTAAGATAAGAGTAGATTGCAAAGCATAACTAAGAAAGAGAAATTGAACTCAAGAAAAATCTAGATACATCACTTCAAAAATTTGAATCTATAAAATTCTAATTTATCCAAGGAAAACCCCTATAGGTGTAGGTTAGGTTGGATTCATCAAGTATGTGAGAATACAATCTCTTTCACATAAATCTAGTATGATTACAAACAATGAGCAAGTAATTAACATAGATTAATTTGAGTTGGGGTTGATTATTGTTACAAATATGAAAATTAATTTAAATTAAATCAAAAATAATATTTAACTAATTTTTTATCATGAGAAAGTGTTATAACATGTCAAAAAATGATTTGCTATTACTTTCAAGTTGTTTTTTTAATAGAATCACACAAAAAAAATATAGATTTAACTTTTTTTGCTATCACTCCCATTAGATTTGGGCTTGCAAAATTAATCTCAATGAGTATAAAAGTGATATTTTGAAAATTACTAATCTTGTAAATCATGGACTTGATCTCTTTGATTCTTGTAATTTATGAGTACTTTATTGATGTTTGAGAGTTTCTAAGGACTCAGTGATATCCATAAACACCTTTAAACTTTGTAAAATATTAAGAATCAATTTTTCTTGAGTCAATCCCTTCATAAACTAGCTTTATGACTTTGAATGAAGATTTGAAAATAACAAGCAAGTGTAGGACAAACCTAGAAGGATTGTCTTTGATTTAAATACTTTGATATATACTTGACTTGTTTTTATTCTTTTCTGAATCAAAGTCTAGATATGCCCTTAATATTTTTCTAAATAATTTTCAAATAAATGAAATTATACTTAAATACAACCACCACGCACTAATAAAGTATACACTAAATCATTTACAACCACTAAATGATCAACCCAAAAAATAATTTTAAATTTTAAAACTTTTTAAAAAAAAAAAGTGGGTCACGCGTCTTAAGATGTGAGACTCCAAGAAATATTCCAAATCCACTGCTATGACGACACTGCTATTGTGATCCATCCAAATACTGTTAACTCTTTTCAGCTGACTTTATCAAATCCAACTAAGGAGAGACATAGCTTAACTAGAGTTAATTGTGAGGACAAAGTCATGTGAAAACCGGTAAGATGTCGGCTTAAAACTACCCCGCAATTGTACGAATTTCTTCGATTAAAATAAAGAAATAGTTGAGAGTAACATTTTGTATTTTATATTTTTGCAGCCGTTAGACAATTTGATGTACCTAACTAACACATTAAACAATGGAACACTTGTCCTTTCATTGTTGAATAGTGGTCAAACAATAAATGAAAATAAGACTACTACGATCCACCTTTACTTGTTACACTTTTTTTCAAAAAAATAGTTTTGGGACAAAAGCAACTCTCATAGAGAGCTTGGTTCACTTTTGTATCTCTTTTATCACATAATTTTTTTAGTTCTATAAGTGTAATCTATAACCTTATTTTAGTCTCATCTATGTCTTTGATACTATCACATATGATTCTAATCTCAATCAGCTATAGTTTGATGTAGCCCACATCAAGCCACGATGAGCTTTAAATCGTCTCCCTCTCAAATTACTTGAAACATAAGTTGAATTTGATTGAAGGTAATTATTTCTTCCTCAAATGCACCATGAATACTCCATCTATGAGAAAATATTTTCTCTATTACACCTCTATAATTTTATTTTTTTTATGTTTCACACTTCTCATCTTTAATTGCTTTTACATAGTGTCTCCACACTCTTCATGAGTGTACTCAGAATATGAAAACTTAAATAGATCAACAACCTTATAAATTCTTATCCTAGACACTAATTGAATCAATTCTCTTCCTCTAGATTCATTCTCTATATTTTTAGCTTGCTCTATCCTAAAAACCTAATGTGTAGTTCTATCTCTCAATGTGTTATCAAAATGACACAATAACTTAGTATCTCTAGTTAAAGAGACACTCTAGAACAATTGATACACCATGTTCGCTTCTAAGAACAACATTGAGATGGGTGGCGACATGGTTCGGGTGGAACCGCCCAAAATTGAAGTCGGGTTTCTCAAGAACCCGTGTGTTGTTACGTACCTGAAGGAAGGAGGTCTTTATCGTTACATGGAAGCCATGGAGGGGAGTGATGAGACTATTTCTATGCAATTGGTGGATTCTTGGGAGGAACGCAAGGTTACCATTAATGGTATAACCTTCGAAATTAATGAAGAGGTTGTTGCCCAAGCCACAGGGCTTTCTATGGAAGGAAGGAAGTGGAAGAAGGTGTCTAAGAGAAGGGATGATACAAGTGTCAAAATAGTTTTTAAAAAGACGGAGATTCCTGTTCGGTTCCATGGTGGGTTCAAACGGGTCGACTTGCCTGATCCCTGGAACGAGGTATGTTTCATTATTATGAAGTACCTTACTTTAGAAGGTAGGTTTGGGACTTGTTACAACTATCACTTCCCTTTGTTAAACCATTTCTGGTACAATGAAGAAATCTCCTTTCCTTTTTTTTCGGTTGCACTCATTGAAAGCTTTTGTGATTGATGTGAGGGAAAAGAAAAGAATGAAGCAGAACTTCTGCTTTCTCCACCAAGGCCTCATCTTGCATCTTTACAATTTCCATCGTGCTTTGTGCCCTCCCAGATTTTTTACTTTGCAGGAAATTATTACCCCCACTGTTAATGATCTTAATGAGATTGCGGCTTCCCGGTCTCAACCTACCTCATCCTCGAAAATGCCTACTCCCACGAAGAATAAGCCTAAGAATGCTCGCCAAGACAAAGTTGGCATGGGGGGAGAAGTTCAAATTAACATTGTCTCGGAGGAGGATGAGGATGACAATGACAATAGGAGGACGTCCCACAGGATTGCATCCAACACTTGGGTTAAACAGAAGGCGGTTAGGAAGAGATATCTGGAGGCAAAAGATGAAGAGACGGATTCAGAGGAGGAAGAAGGGAGGAGAAAAGGAAGTAGCGAAGATAAAAAGAAAGGGAAAAAATAAAACTAAGGAGGACAGCTTCGACAAAGGCAAAGGTAAAGAGTCCCCGACTAAGGAGGGAGGTGAGAAAAGTTAGGAATCTTCCAAGATTTCAGCTAGTTTTAAACTGCCCACAGTTGATTTCTCCAAAAAGAATGTGTTGGGAGAACATATGACAAAGTCTCTGCTCACCACTACCTCACCTTTAGGTCAACCGAAGGTTAATGCAGCTAAGCAAGAAACAAAGGGGAATAAGGATGAGGGCCCAAAGGATTGCGGCGAGGAGGTTAAGGTCGGACCTGAATCATATGAAGGGGGATATCAAGCAGTTCCAAGACTTAATTAAGGATTTGGGATCCAAAAAATATCTCTAGGTGATGAAGGAGGAAATCAGGGAGCTGAGGAGAGCTTCAACAGAATTGTGGATTTCACAGTTAAAGTTATGCATTTTGCGGCTACGACTCTTCAGCTCCTTCACCTGGAGAATTCATAGAATCATGATAAGGAAAAGAATGATGGGAAGCTCTTCCAGTTTCTTGTTGATGGCTCAATGAAGTTGTTTCTCAATAGTGGGGAGAAAAACCCCAAGTGATCCTCCTTTTGTTCTTTTTACATCTTTTGTTTCTTTCTGCTTCTGGTGGATGGCTGGGTTGGGCCTATTTTTTATGGTGTTTTTTTATCTATGATGGTCGTAAGACTATTTTTTGATTTTTTGCTAACCGTAAGAATTTGAGGAACTTTACTGCTACTATTTTTTACAAGATGGTTAGCAATTTCATTGTGAAGTTGGGTTATGTCAGTGATCACAGGCTAGTTACCAATTTCGTGGTGAAGTTGTGGCCTGTGATCACTAGTTTTTGGTTTTTAATTTTAAAGAAGGAAGTTTTGTGCTGGTAGTTTGGAACTTCTCGTGCTGGCTTTGGTTTCTATGTTTGGGTCAGCCCCCTAGTTCTGGCTTCTTTTTTAATCAAAAACAAGGTATGGTAAATCTCATTCTTCAAAATATATTTTCAACATTGAAGTTAGAACTATTACCTCTTTGAGCTCATTGTAGTCCAAGGAAGCAATCCATGAATTTTTTTTTATCACTACTGCTCCTATGAGACCAAACTAGATATCATAATCCTCTACTACCCTCCATTCTTTCAATTTTTCCTTATATATATAT
>MU225558.1:12393-35597 GCA_018584345.1 Thuja plicata | reverse complement strand
AATTATTCATTCGATAAATCTTAAACTTAGACTATATCATTAATAAAATTTAGATCCAATAACAACTAAAGTCGAACTATAACATAATTAACTAATTTCATTTACCAAATTTATTAAATGAATGAATCTTATTATACATACATCTCTTAACCAAATAACCAAAAATCCTTTAGAGGTTATAAATAACTTTTAATTATGATGACTAACTTATCTAGTTCTAACTTAATCGTAATCCACTAAATAAACTCTCAACAATAATCACTTTGACCAAAACTTCTACATGTGATAATAATTATTTAAATACTTTATCAAATGTCTCATTAAATAATTTAACTACAGAAGTCCCTTTGCCGAAATTAATTTAAATTCAATAACTAATCATTAAAGTTATTTTTATATGAGACTAGTTAAATAAATTTGACTAAAAGACTACTCAATAATGTCCCCTAATAAATAAATTTAACTATTTAGTCTATATAAAACTCCACAATGGGGTGAATATTTAGAAACATCTAGTTAACAATATTAATCTAAGTTATTCCAATTAACTCTTAGTCTATTAAATAAATTAACATTCTTTAATTACCCCACTTTTCTTGGGCTCATAATTCAATTTTATATTTAATCTTAGTCTCATAGTTTAATTAGAGATAAAAGTAAGAAAGACTAAGTTTAAATGGAAAATAGAATTCCCACCCAAAAGTGATTTTTAAAATCTCCATAAAACATTATTTTAATCTCCAACAAGCACAACCCTAACCCTAATTTCAAAATTAGGGTTAAGGGACTTTTTCAAGACTTGAAAACAATCATTTCATTTCTCTTTTCTTCTCCTTCTCCTATCCCATTTTTCTTGAAACCCTAGGACTTATTTTGCCTTGTTTGGTTTTCATTTAGATTCTTTTGTTTGCAGGTTGAAGATCATGGAGGATCCTTCATTATTCAACTTAAATCTGAGTATATAAATTTATTTACTCATACTTGTGTATATACATTTATATATTCAAGATTTAAACAGTTCATCAATGGCGGCCGCATGCATAAATCCATTTCTTTTTTTTTCTTTTTGTCATTACAAGTCTGGCTAAGGACTATGATGGAGAGAGAGAGAGAGAGAGAGAAGGGAAATCAAAATCCGGTTGCAGGTAAACATTTTTATTTTAATCTATTTGTAATTTGTGGCTGGGTATAGCATTTAACTAACCATGCAAAGGGTGGGGTTTGTGTTTAACTCACAGCGTGTGCAGGAGTGCAGCACAGAGTGCTAAGGCTCGCGTGGACTGGTGAACACCCAGCATAGAGTTGTTTAGGGCTCGTGCGACGGAAAGAACTCATGGGGGGTTGTCTTGGGGAGTCAGCACCTCCCTTTCCACTGCCCCCTACGTGGGAGTCCGGTGGTGGTGGGGTGTCGACCCTCAATCCACCCCCACTCCCACTCCTCCGCTCCTCTTTATTTTTTATTTTTTTATGTTTAGTTTATTTAAAATATTTCCTTTTTTATATTAAAACATTTTTTTTACTTAGCCCTTCTTATTTATAAAGGTAAAAAAAAAATAGGTTAAGTTATTTGGTTAAAATAAGAGATATATATAGATAAGAGGGCTGCAAATAAAAAAACAAAGTAAAAAAAAGTTTAACAAAAAAAAATAGATTGTAATCATTTTTATAGAACCATGTTTCTAAAAGATAGCTTATAAATAGATATATGGGTATAAATCTTGTAATAAAGTATATGCATATATATACCCATATAGATATGTTAATACTACCAGATTTTGTTTTTAGAAAAAATTAAAGTTACAACAGTATGTAAATGTCTATAATGTATTTATAGAAATTCATATCTAAACCCATGGAATGCAAGCAGAATTTCTCCCTCTATTTGTAGCAACATTAAAGATGAAAAAGGTTAAAATAATGAGATTTAAAAAAAAATAACATGCATATACCCTTGCACATAATAGCTCTTCTTCTTTTTTGCTTAAACTCTAATAAGAAGGAATATAAAATAGCACACTGTACATATGTAAGGAATCATGTGCATTCTGATTTGTGGAAACTGAGTTAAGATTAACATAATATTAATCTCCTTAAGATATAAATGCAGTTTAACATCAGAAATCTTTTAGATACAAAATCCAGAAACTACTTCAACATTTTAAATTTTCATTTCCACTAATTTTCTTTCTAATTATCAAGCATCTACCTGTCTTTATTTTATTTTTATATACTAATACCCTTTCAAAATTTCTACCTCTCAATATTTCTTTTAATGTATTTTCTTTTTCTTCTTTCCAATAGATAATATACTATGACAAACTTCCAAATTTATTAATCAACACATAAAATTTCCAACTTTAATAAAACAGCAATTAAAATGCAAAAATCAAATTTAATAAAACAACAAATTAAATGCTAACAGTCATGCATTGCCATGAAAATGAGAAATAACTTATACTCTTTTATACATATAGTTGCAAACATAAGTCTGGATGAGTTTTAGGAATTTGTTACCCTCATGCCATGATATCCAAATTTCTTCCCATACAATGCCATTACGACTATATAGAAAAATCATAAAAAAAAACTTCTTAAACTATCAAGAATGCTACTTATTAACCTTGATGCAAGTTTTTAGCCTTGATAAATTTTACACAAACTTTTACAAAACCACACATGCCTCCACTATCATAACCCAGTTTAAATCCAATCTCCAAAAGCTCTTAAATCTGCAAGAAGAAAGAAGAAAACAAGAGGACCATGGGGTTTCTCTCCTCCCAGCCTAGGTCTTTACAAGACCACCCCCGAGCTAGGGGAACCACGGTTCACAAGGAACATAACCGTACAACAATCCACATCACACCACAAAAATAGATACCCATTTAAGGCTTGCACATAGGGTCTCCAAATGACCCATTAATGGGGTGAATGAGACCAAGCACTATAAATATATAAATCATAACAAGTGTTATATTGCCTTCACAAGGCCTACAAAAATAACAACCTTTCTTCTTACTTCATAACTCACAAAAATCCCTACACTCTTCACCCCAAGGCTTCTCTACCCTCCCAAGGGTGAGATTGGCCTTGCACACCCAAACCACATACAAGAAAATGAGACAATGAAACTTCCATAAAAATATTACACACAACACAAACTTCTCAACCACAACTTACATCTCTCAAGCACAAACATGAACAAAAATATCCTTGCTCAATACCATCTACCACAAAACATCTCGCATACATGAATCAACTAAAAACATGGAGATAGTGCAACCAACCTTGATCAAGTAATGGCACAAAAATGAAGTTGATGATAATCTTCCTTCCCTAAGTCCTTCTCCCTCCTTCCAAGAATCTCCTCTAACTCCTAGTTGTCTCCAAAGATTGAGAGTGGGTGAACAACCAAAATTTCCCCAAACTTCCCCCTAAATGCTTCTCTCACACTTCCCAAACTTCCTTGGGTAGAGGGTGTGTTCTCATTGGTTGGTCTTCCCAACCTCTTACACACTTGTCTACCCAAGGATAAGCTCTCACAAGTTGATTTTCCTCCATCAAGGGAAATCCAACTTTTGGAGGGGCTCAAGGCACCTACCTAGGTTGTCCTATGGTCAAAAATGACCCTAGCCCATTGGTATACCAAGTGGGCCTTCTAAAAGGGCCTAAACTAGACCCTAGGAGTCCTTTTAACTCATGAAAAACCCCTCTTAAACTCACCCGCGAAATTCAAGTGATGTGACCATTCCTAAGGCTCACTAACCAAGTGGGCACACATGGGGATCCTACAAGATACTCTCCTAGGTTTGGTTGCAAGCAATCTCCACCCAAAAGGGACATGTCATTGCCGCATAAGCACAACACATGTGTCAAGTGACACTCAAAAACACATACACAGCACATTACACATGGCTTTCCAATTTGAAAAATACATAACCACAATTAACATTTAATAAAAATTAAAATTATACACTTCACTATTACAAATTTAAAACACAACACAATGAGGCTTTATCTCTTTCATAAAGAGAAACCTTGGTTTGCACTATTTTCACATAGGTTTAATCTTGGTTCACCGATTTTAACACCATCGTCATCTTCCCTGCACACTAAGCCCAAATATCAATAGTCCAGGGAATAATATGCATCATAATTTATTTTTTTTCGAAACCTCTACAAAACTTCTACAAAATCAATTCACTTTTCACTATGCATTCGTAAGCATACCTTAAACATTTAACTTTCATTTCATGTTAGAAATCATGTTACATCATAACTGAATCAGTTCACCATTCCCCATTTAATCACATAAGCATCAATTAGTCTTTCACATCATCATAACATTCACTAGATCAGTATCCATAATGCAAAATCCATAACTATAACATAGTAATCTAATCTGACTAACCAAAGTGTTTTCTAATTATAATAAATCATAACATTACCTTTGCTATTTGTTTAGTTTAACCAATCTAATATTTAATTGCATTATCATTTTAATCATCAAAGAACCTATCATTTATCAGATTCCTACAATTTCCTTATCCTAATTTCATCCATGCTATACAGTCACTTAACTGTTAGTCATAATAATCAGTGAACCAATATGTCCTAATGCAACATAAAGCTTCATAGAGAAGTCAATATAAGCAAGAAGATGATAGGGTACACTCACAAAATGTCAGACATAAAATGAAAATGAGGGAGGCACTACAAGATCTATATCTTGTCTAATTTTCATTAGTTGTATCATCAATCTTTGTATATTTTTATTAAAAAAAATCATAGTAGTACCAAAAGGTTTTGAACCATCCATACCAAATTTATTAGCAATTATTTCACATACTTTGACTGAGAAATGAAAAGACCTTTATTTGTTTATGTAATTTGCAGTCCAAGAAAGAATTTTGTCTCACCTATCATAGATATCTCAAATTCCTTCTGCATCTCATTAAAATATTCTTTATTCATCTTTTCATTTCCACCAAAAATGATATCATCCACAAATACTTCAATAATTAAAATGTTATCATTAACAACTTTGAAGTACCAATTACTATAAGCAGTAACTTTATTGAATCTAATATTTAATAAATACTTATCTAACCTCTCATACAAGGATCTAAGCGATTGATTTAATCCATATAATACTTTCTTTAATAGGAAAACCATGTCATCTTTATTAGTCAAAGGAAAAACATCTAGTTTCTCAATGTATACTTCTTCTTCCTGTTGGATGATGTTGGAATTGGCTACTACTGATGTTGTTGGCATTCATGTTTTTTCATTGATGTCAACATATGTTTCATTGGAGGAAGAACAGACTGGTTATTACAGTTGTATGATGAGTGATAGAAGTGTACGAATATTGTATAGATGAATCAAAATGAGCAAAGATGGGGATATGTAGAAGGATGTATGATTATATTATTTCTAAGGTCACTTGGCTTAATATTGTATATTGGATGAGCTACAAATATTTTGGTAAAGACTGGTTTCTAGACTATGACAATGATGATTAACAGAGTGAGTCTCTATGTTTTAAGTATATCTTACAGGCAATGATGATTAAGGTTATGCGAGCTTAAGGGATGACAGAAGACATGTTCAAGAATGTTTGTGATAGGTTTCAAGTTATATGAGTGATGATGATGTCAGTTGTGGTGTGTATTCTGGAGGAGACCTATTTGGGGCCAACTTCAGTGATGTAGTGTAGATTGCAAGCGTGGATTGTGTATCTTGGACTCTATATGATGTTGTAATTTATGTATAATTTTTTTTGATGCTATCTGTATCTTAGCAAGGGGTTAAATATTTATTTATATATTAGGAAAGCTTAATTGGCCGACCTAACCAATTATTGTAATAGAGTATATATGAGAGATCTTTTCTTTTGAAAAGATGTGTGTGTGTGTGTGTGTGTGTGTGTGTGTGTGTGTGTGTGTGTGTGTGTTTATGAAGAGAAGGTGATTGACAGAGAAGTAAGGAATCTGTGAAGATTGATTGATTGTTGGATGTAGAGAAGAGCATATGTTCATTATACTTCATTGGAACTGACCAAACAAAAAGTTTCTATCAGATAGTTCACTAGATTATATATTTTCTATATACACTTATTTGGATTGTAAATCCTTGAGGGTGGCTTTAACCTTCTTTGGGTAGTGTTCCTGGGTAGTGAAATCATTGTTACTCTTGACTCCTAACAGGGTCTATCTTTTAATAGGGACTGTGTACTGTAATGTTGTAATAAGCTCCTAACAAGGCTAAATCTTTTAACAGTGATACTATACTCTCATTACATTATTTGTGGGTGCTAATTCCCACCGGGGTTTTACCTTTAACAAGGTTTCCTCGACAACAAAGGATTGTGTTATTTTTTTGGAATTTACTATATTATAATTTGATGTGAAGTTTTGGTTTTAAATTTTAATGTTTAATAATTTGTATCACAATTGATTCACCCCCCCTCCTCTCAGTTATGTTGGTGGACTGTTATTCCTAACAGTTGGTATCAGAGCTATTGATCCTTAGAGAGAAAGCTTAACAACTTGAGGTGATCATGAAGATGACTTACTATAGGAAGGATAGTCCAAATATTGATCCTTAAAACTTTGACAGTTGGAAGAACAAGATGAGAACACATATTCTATGCTTGGGAATCGACTACTAGATGATTAATAAAAGAAAGGAACAAATGAAACTTGAGGATGAATTAGATAAAGCTACTGAAGATGAAAAAAAGATATTTTCATGTAACATGGTCGTAGGGGAAGCTATGGTGAAAGTTAATTTATACTTTTTGTTGATGAATTTTCTAGGATGATGTGGATTACATATTTAAGAGAGAAATTAGAGGCATTTGATAAATTCAAGATATTCAAAGTAAAATTTCAGAATGAATCAGGCTTGAAGATAAAATGTTTGAGATCAGATAGAGGTGGTGAGTTTACTTCATACTTGTTTAATACCTACTAGGAAGAGCATGGAATATATAGATATACATCTGCTCCTAGAACACCACAACAGAATGGGATAGCAGAGCGAAGGAACGGATCAATATTAGATGTTGCCAGGACTATGTTGTTGTGGTGCATGAGCACCATAAGTTCTTTAGAAATATCTTTATTCATTTTGTCTTTTAGGTTGGTTTGGACAACCATCCATGAATAAGGAATATGTTATAAATTCCCTAGTGTATTTAAGGTGTGTTTTAGTGTTAGGAGAAATTAGGGTTTGTGAGTTGTTGAGTCAAGTTGATTCTAGGGGTCGAGAACCTAGAAGTCAACCAAAAGGTCAAAGGGTTGACCAAAACTCCAAAATGGGGAGATTTTCAATATTTTGATGTTTTCAATTAATTTGAGATCATTTGGTAAGTTTTCAAACCAAATAGGGCCATCAAAGTTGAGAAAGTGTCATTTTGACAAAAGTTGTCAAAGTTGTCATGACAACATTTCCTAGATTTTACGAATCGGCTTTTATGATGCCCAAATCCCAACCAGAGGGTCTAGACATGTGGGATGAGAGTATATAAGGTGAATAAAACCCTAATTTGATAGTTAGACTTCATTTTGTACGGACTGGTTATTGAGAAGGACCAATTAACACTGTAATTAGCATACATAGCCATCATCCAACACTTTTGTGGATTGAATGAAATCATGGAGAGTGTTTAATATGTAATTTCCTAGATCTTTGTGGCATTATATTAGTCTTTTATTCATTCTGGTTATCTTTGTATAAATCTTTTGTGTTTTGTTAGTTCATTGTCTAGTTTTGGACCAGCCATGTAGAAAATGGCTTTTATTGGCATTCCCGTGGTTCAAAATCCTATGACCACTTGGAATCCATTAAATCCTTGTATATATAATTTAGATATAGTTTGTGGTGTGTGTGTGTGTAGGGGAAGCAAGAGAACATTTAGGCCCTAGGCAAGTACTGGTTATTCTGGCTAGGGTAACTTAACAGTGCAAAGGCAATGGTGATTGCTAAGTGATTGGCATGTGCCAATCAATGTCAGAGGAGTGTAGGGGAATTAATTGTAGACCTAATGGTGGAAGGAGAAGTTTAGAGGAACTCATTGGATCAGTGAAAGGAGATAAAGAAACCAAACCAGTGTTCATGCCCTAGAAACCCTTGTTTTTAGGGGTTTCGTGAAAGTCCACTGTACTAACAAGTTTGGCATCTGAGACCTAGAAAATCTTTAAGGGGAGGAAGAAGTTAATAAAAAAGGTGGGGGTACTCCTACCTCATGCATGTTGTATCCTCCCATGAGGTTGTGACCTCGTCATAGCAATCCCACTGGACCCTAACCTGGTCCAGCTCTCACCCTCTCAGGGCCAATGTCCGCCTAGCTAAAATGCGGATGGGCTCCAGAGCCAACTGCCCATCTGACTCCACCTATAAAGAATCCCAATCAATAATGTGAGACCCATCATATATATATTTCCTCAACACAGATACATGGAATACATCATGGATACGTGATAGGCTAGGTGGCAGCGCTAGACAATAGGAAACTAGTCCTATCCTCTCCAAAATCTTAAAGGCTCCCACAAAACGAGGTGCAAGCTTAGAGCCCTTTCCAAAATGGATTGGAATCTTATGCGGATGCACTCTCAAAAATACCCTGTCTCCAACCAAGTAGGCTCTATCAATCCTCTTTGCATCTACATACTTCTTATGTTTATCATGTGCCTCTCTAAGACGCTCTCTGATCAAGACAACCTATTGCTCCATGTCCCTGACTAACTCTAGCCTGACTAAAACCCTATCCTCATTTTTAGCCCAACTCAAAGGCGTCTGGCATGGAATCCCATGCAAGGCCTGATAAGGGGGTATACCCAAGGATGTGTGATGCCCATTATTATAGGCAAAAATCCATTTCTTTTTTTTTTCTTTTTGTCATTGCAAGTCTGGCTAAGGACTATGATGGAGAGAGAGAGAGAGAGAGAGAGAGAGAGAAGGGAAATCAAAATCCGGTTGCAAGTAAACATTTTTTTTAATCTATTTGTGATTTTTGGCTAGGTATAGCATTTAACTAACCATGCAAAGGGTGGGGTTTGTGTTTAACACACAGTGTGTGCAGGAATGCGGCACAGAGCGCTAAGGCTCGTGCAGACTGGTGAACACCCAGCACAGAGCTGTTTAGGGCTCGTGCGGCGGAAAGAACTCATGGGGGGTTGTCTTGGGGGGCCATCACCTCCCTTTCCACCGCCCCCTATGTGGGAGTGCGGTGGTGGTGGGGGTGTCGACCCCCAAGCCTCCCCCACTCCCACTCAATACTCTACGCGAGTTGGGGTCTGTTGCGCGCAGCCCCATCCGCTCCTCTTTATTTTTTTATTTTTTTATATTTAGTTTATTTAAAATATTTACTTTTTATATTAAAACATTTTTTTTACTTAGCCCTTCTTCTTATTTAAAAAGGTAAAAAAAAAATAGGTTAATTTATTTAGTTAAAATGAGAGATATATATAGATAAGAGGGTTGCAAATAAAAAATAGAGTAAAAAAAGTTTAACAAAAAAAAAGATTTTAATCATTTTCATAGTACCATGTTTCTAAAAGATAGCTTATAAATAGATATATGGGTATAAATCTTGTAATAAAGTATATGCATATATACCCATATAGATATGTTAATACTACCAGATTTTTTTTTTAGAAAAATTTAAAGTTACAACAGTATGTAAATGTGTATAATGTATTTACAGAAATTCATATCTAAACCCATGGAATGCAAGCAGAATTTCTCCCTCTATTTGCAGCAACATTAAAGATGAAAAAAGTTAAAATAATGAGAGTTTAAAAAAATAACATCCATATAACCTTGCACATAATAGCTCTTCTTTTTTTTTGCTTAAACTCTAATAAGAAGGAATATAAAATAGCACACTGTAGATATGTAAGGAATCATGTGCATTCCGATTTGTGGAAACTGAGTTAAGATGAACATAATATTAATATCCTTAAGATATAAATGCATTTTAACATCAAAATTCTCTTAGATACAAAATCCAGCAACTACTTCAACATTTTAAATTTTTATTTCCACTAATTTTCTTTCTAATTATCAAGTATCTACCTGCCTTTATTATTATTTTTTATACTAATACACTTTCAAAATTTCTACCTCTCAATATTTCTTTTAATGTATTTTCTTTTTCTTCTTTCCAATATATAATATACTATGACAAACTTCCATATTTATTAATCAGCACATGAAATTTCCAACTTTAATAAAACAACAATTAAAATGCAAAAATCAAAGTTAATAAAACAACAAATTAAATGCCAACAGTCATGCATTGCCATGAAAATGAGAAATAACTTATACTCTTTTATACATATAGTTGCTTGAACATAAGTTTGGATGAGTTTTAGGAATTTGTTACCCTCATGCTATGATATCCAAATTTCTTCCCATACAAAGCCATTACGACTATATAGAAAACTCATAAAAAAAAAACTTCTTAAAATATCAAGAATGCTACTTATTAACCTTGATGCAAATTTTTAGCCTTGATAAATTTTACACAAACTTTTACAAAACCACACATGCCTCCACTATCATAACCCAATTTAACTCCAATCTCCAAAAGCTCCTAAATGTGCAAGAAGAAAGAAGAAAACAAGAGGACCATGGGGCTTCTCTCCTCCCAACCTAGGTCTTTACAAGACCACCCCCGAGCTAGGGGAGCCAAGATTAAATAGGATTCACAAGGAACATAAACGTACAACAATCCACATCACACCACAAAAATAGATACCCATTTAAGGCTTGCACATAGGGTCTCCTAATGACCCATTAATAAGGTGAAGGAGAACAAGCACTGTAAATATATAAACCATAACAAGTGTTATATTGCAATCACAAGGCCTATAAAAATAACAACCTTTCTTCTTACCTCATAACTCACAAAAATCCCTACACTCTTCACCCCAAGGCTTCTCTACCCTCCCAAGGGTGAGATTGGCCTTGCACACCCAAACCACATACAAGAAAATGAGACAATGAAACTTCCACAAAAATATTACACACAACACAAACTTCTCAACCACAACTTACATCTCTTAAGCACAAACATGAACAAAAACATCCTTGCTCAATACCATCTACCACAAAACATCTTGCATACATGAATCAACTAAAAACATGGAGATAGTGCAACCAACCTTGATCAAGTAATGGCACAAAAATGAGGTTGAAGATAAGCTTCCTTCCCTAAGTCCTTCTCCCTCCTTCCATGAATCTCCTCTAACTTCTATTTGTCACCAAAGATGGAGAGTGGGTGAACAACCAAAATTTCCCCAAACTTCCCCCTAAATGCTTCTCTCACACTTCCCAAACTTCCTTGGGTAGAGTGTGTGTTCTCAATGGTTGGTATTCCCAACCTCTTACACACTTGTCTACCCAAGGACAAGCTCTCACAAGTTGATTTTCCTCCATTATGGGAAATCCAACTTTTGGAAGGGCTCAAGGCACCTACCTAGGTTATCCTATGGTCAAAAATGACCCTAGCCCATGGGTATACCAAGTGGACCTTCTAAAAGGGCCTAAACTCAACCCTAAGAGTCCTTTTAACTCATGAAAACCCCTCTTAAACTCACCCACAAAATTTAAGTGATGTGACCATTCCTAAGGCTCACTAACCAAGTGTGCACACATGGGGATCCTACAAGATACTCTCCTAGGTTTGGTTGCAAGCAATCTCCACCCAAAAGGGACATGTCATTGCCGCATAAGCACAACACATGTGTCAAGTGACACTCAAAAACACACATACACAACACATTACACATGGCTTTTTCCATTTGAGAAATACATAACCACAATTAACATTTAATAAAAATTAAAACCATACACTTCACTATTATAAATTTAAAACAAATCACAACGAGGCTTTATCTCTTTCATAAAGAGCAACCTTGGTTTGCACTATTTTCATATAGGTTTAATCTTGGTTCCACAATTTTAACACCATGGTCATCTTCCTTACACCCTAAGCCCAAATATCAGTAGTCCAAGGAATAATATGCATCATAATGAAATATATTTTATTCGAAACCTTTACAAAACTTCTACAAAATCAATTCACTTTTCACTATGCATTCGTAAGCATCCCTTAAACATTTAACTTTCATTTCATGTTAGAAATCATATTGCATCATAACTAAATGAGTTCACCATTCCCTATTTAATCACATAAGCATCAATTAGTCTTTCACATCATCATAGCGTTCACCAGATCAGTATCCATAATGCAAAATCCATAACTATAACATAGTAATCTAATCTGACTAACCAAAGTGTTTTCTAATTATAATAAATCATAACATTACCTTTGCTATCTTTTTAGTTTAACCAATCTAATATTTAATTACATTATCCTTTTAATCATCAAAGAACCTATCATTTATCAGATTCCTACAATTTCCTTATCCTAATTCCATCCATGCTATGCAGTCACTTAACCCTTAGTCATAATAATCAGTGAACCAATATGTCCTAATGCAATATAATGCTTCGTAGAGAAGTCAATATAAGCAAGAAGATGATAGGGTACACTCACATAATGTTAGACATAAAATGAAAACGAGGGAGACACTACAAGATCTATATCTTTTCTAATTTTCATTAGTTGTATCATCAATCTTTGTCAAAAATTTTAAAAAAATCATAGTAGTACGAAAAGGTTTTGAATCATCCATACCAAATTTATTTAGCAATTCTTTCACATACTTTGACTGAGAAATGGAAATACCTTTATCTATTTGTGTAATTTGCAGTCCAAGAAAGAATTTTGTCTCACCTATCATAGACATCTCAAATTCCTTATGCATCTCATCAAAAAATTCTTTATTCATCTTTTCATTTCCACCAAAAATGA
The DNA here is from genome assembly GCA_018584345.1 of Thuja plicata. Lineage (NCBI taxonomy): Eukaryota > Viridiplantae > Streptophyta > Pinopsida > Cupressales > Cupressaceae > Thuja > Thuja plicata. The sequence continues at coordinate 22,711 of MU225558.1, read as the reverse complement.
TATCATCCACAAATACTTCAATAATCAAAATGTTATCATTAACAACTTTGAAGTACCAATTACTATAAGAAGTACCTTTATTGAATCTAATCTTTAATAAATACTTATCTAACCTCTCATACATGGATCTAAGGGATTGATTTAATCCATATAATACTTTCTTTAATAGGAAAACCATGTCATCTTTATCAGTCAAAGGAAAAACATCTAGTTTCTCAATGTATACTTCTTCTTCCTATTGGATGATGTTGGAATTGGCTACTACTGATATTGTTGGCATTCATGTTTTGTCATTGATGTCAACATATGTTTCTGTGGAGGAAGAACAGACTAGTTATTACAATTGTATGATGAATGATAGAAGTGTATGGATACTGTATAGATGAATCAGAATGAGCGAAGATGGGGTTATGTAGAAGGATGTATGATTATCTTATTTCTAAGGTCACTTGGCTTAATATTGTATATTGGATGAGTTACAGATGTTTTGGTAAATACTGGTTTCTAGACTATGACAGTGATGATTGACAGAGTGAGTCTCTTTATTTTGAGTATATCTTACAAGCGATGATGATTCAGGTTATGCGAGCTTAAGGGATGATAGAAGACATGTTCAAGAATGTTTGTGATAGGTTGAAAGTTATATGAGTGATGATGACATCAGTTGAGGTGTGTATTCTAGAGGAGACCTATTTGGGGCTAGCTTCAGTGATGTAGTATAGATTGCAAGCATGGATTATGGATCTTGGACTATATATGATGTATTTTAATTGATGTATACTTGTTTTTGATGCTATGTTTATCTTAGCAAGGGGTTAAATATTTATTTATATATTAGGAAAGCTTAATTGGCCGACCTAATCAATTATTGTAATAGATTATATATGAGAGATATTTTCTTTTGAAAAGATGTGTGTGTGTGTGTGTGTGTGTGTGTGTGTGTGTGTGTTTATGAAGAGAAGGTGATTGAAAGAGAAGTAAGGAAGCTATGAAGATTGATTTATTGTTGGATGTAAAGTAGAGGATATGTTCATTATACTTCATTGTAACTGACCAAGCAAAGAGTTTCTATCAGATAGTTCACTGGATTATATATTTTCTATATACACTTGTTCGAATTGTAAATCCTTGAGGGTGGCTTTAACCTTCTTTGGGTAGTGTTCCTGGGTAGTGAGCTCATTGTTACTCTTGACTCCTAACAGGGTCTGCCTTTTAACATGGACTGTGTACTGTAATGTTGTAATAAGCTCCTAACAGGGCTAAATATTTTAACAGGGATACTATATTCTCAGTACATCATTTTTGGGTGCTAATTCCCACCGGATTTTTACCTTTAACAAGGTTTCCTCGACAATAAAGGATTGTGTTATTATTTTGGAATTTACTGTATTATCATTTGATGTGAATTTTTGGTTTATAAAGTATAATAATTTGTATGACAATTGATTCACCCCCCCTCCTCTTAGTTATGTTGGTGGACTGTTATTCCTAACAGTTGGTATCAGAGCTACTAGTCCTTAGAGAGAAAGCTTAACAACTTGACGTGATCCTGAAGATGACTTACTATAGGAAGGATAGTCTGAAGCTTGATCCTTAAAACTTTTACAGTTGGAAGAACAAGATGAGAACACATTTTCTATGCTTTGGAATCGACTACTGGATGATTACTAAAAGAAAGGAACAGATGAAACCTGAGGATGAATTAGATAAAGCTACTGAAGATGAAAAAAGATATTTTCATGTAACATGATCGCAAGGGAAGCTATGGTGAAAGGTAATTTATAATTTTTTTTGATGAATTTTCTATGATGATGTGGATTACATATTTAAGAGAGAAATTAGAGGCATTTGATAAATTCAAGATATTCAAAGTAAAATTTCAAAATGAATCAGGCTTGAAGATAAAATGTTTGATATCAGATAGAGGTGGTGAGTTTACTTCATACTTGTTTAATACCTACTGCAAAGAGCATGGAATATATAGGTAGACATATGCTCCTAGAACACCACAACAAAATGGGATAGAAGAGCAAAGGAACGGAACAATATTAGATGTTTCCAGGACTATGCTATTGTGGTGCAGGAGCACCCTAAGGTCTTTAGAAAGATCTTTAGTCATTTTGGATTGTAGGTTGGTTTGGCCAACCATCCATGATTAAGGACTATGTTATAAATTCCCTAGTGTGTTTAAGGTGTGTTTTAGTGTTGGGAGAAATTGTCGTTTGTGAGTTGTTGAGTCAAGTTGATTCTAGGGGTCGAGAACCTAGAAGTCAACCAAAAGGTCAAAGGGTTGACCAAAGCTCCAAAATGGGGAGATTTTCAATATTTTAACATTTTCAATTAATTTGAGACATTTGGCTAGTTTTGAAACCAAATAGGGTCATCAAAGTTGAGAAAGTGTCATTTTGACAAAAGTTGTCAAAGTTGTCATGACAACATTTCCTAGATTTTAGGAATCGGATTTTATGATGCCCAAATCCCAACCAAAGGGTCTAGAAATGTGGGATGAGTGTATATAAGGTGAATACAACCCTAATTTGATAGATAGACTTCATTTTGTACGGACTAGTTATTGAGAAGGACCAATTAACACTGTAATTAGCATACAGAGCCATCATCCAACACTTTTGTGGATTGAATGGATTGAATGAAAGAATGGAGAATGTTTAATATGAAATTTCCAATTGTGGCATTATATTATTCTTTTATTCATTCTATTTATCTTTTTATAAATCTTTTGTGTTTTGTTAGTTCACTGTGCAGTTTTGGACCAGCCATGTAGAAAATGGATTTTCTTGGCATTCCCATGGTTCAAAATCCCATGAGCACTTGGAATCCATTAAAGCCTTCTATATAAACTTTATATATAGTGTGTGGCATGTTTTTTTGTAGGGGAAGCAAGAGAAAATTCAGGCCCTAGGCGAGTACTGGTTATTCTGGCTAGGGTAACTAAACAGTGTAGAGGCAATGGTGGTTGCTAAGTGATTGGCATGTGTCAATAAATGTCACAGGAGTGTAGGTGCATGAATTGCAGACCTAATGGTGGAAGGATATGTTCATAGGAACTCATTGGATCAGTGAAAGGAGATAAATAAACCAAACCGGTGTTCATTCCCTAGAAACCCTTATTTTTAGGGGTTTGGTGAAAGTCCACTATACGGACAAGTTTGGCATCTGAGACCTAGAAAATATTTAAGGGGAGGAATAATTTCATCAAACAGGTGGTGGTACTCCTACCTCATGCATGATGTATCCTCCCATGAGGTTGTGACCTCTTCATAGCGATCCCTCTAGACCCTAACCTGGTCCAGCTCTCACCCTCCCAGGGCCAATGTCTGCCTAGCTAAAATGCGGAAGGGCTCTAGAGCCAACTGCCCATCTGACTCCACCTGTAAAGAATCTCAAACAATAATGTGAGACCCGTCATAGATATATTTCCTTAACATAGATACATGGAATACATCATGGATATGTGATAGGCTAGGTGGCAGTGCTAGACAATAGGTAACTGGTCCTATCCTCTCAAAAATCTTAAAGGTTCCCACAAAATGAGGTGCGATATTAGAGCCCTTTCCAAAATGGATCAGAATCTTATGTGGATGAACTCTCAAAAATACCCTATCTCCAACCAAGTAGGCTCTATCAGACCTCTTTGCATTTGCATACTTCTTTTGTCTATCATGTGCCTCTTTGAGACGCTCTCTGATCAAGACAACTTGCTGCTCCATGTCCCTGACTAACTCTGGCCCAACAAAAACCCTATCCTCAATTTTTTCAACTCAAAGGCATCTGGCATGGCCTCCCATACAAGTCATGATAAGGAGGCATACCCAAGGATGTGTGATACCCATTATTGTAGGCAAACTCTTCTAAGTGAAGGTACTCCTCCCATCTGGACTGGTGATCCATAACATACATCCGCAATATATCCTCCAAAACTTGATTCACTCTCTCAGTCTTCCCATCTATCTCAGGATGATAGGTTGTACTAAAATTGAGCCTGGTGCCCAATGTTGTCTGCAATTCTCTTAAAAATGAAGAGGTAAAGAGAGAATCACGATCTGATATGATCCTACGAGGGATGTCATGGAGCCTGACAATATCTCGCAAGAATACCTATGCTACTGCAAGTGCTGTGAAAGTGGTACACACAGGTGAGAAGTGGGAAACTTTGGTCAACCCATCCACTGTCACCATGATGGCATCATGATGGAGAGATGACATAGGTAAACCAACAATAAATTCCATGAAAATGGTGTCCCACTTCCACACCGGTATCTCATGTGGTTGAAGAAGTCCTCCTGGATGACTGTACTACTCTGCCTTAACTCTCTAACACTCTAAACATCTGGCCACAATACTAGCAATGTACAACCTCATACCCATCCAGTGATAGAGTTGCCTCAGATCCGCATGCAACTTCTTGATCCTGGTGTGTGTTGCATACAGTGCTCTATGAGCCTCAATTATAATGAAGTCACGCAACCCACCAGGTTTAGGGATGTATATGTGGCCCCTATGGCGAAGTAGTCCATCATATTCTAGGGAGAATCCATAAAATCTCCCCTTAAGGGGTCCCTGATCTCGATCCAACTGAACATACTCTGAATAGAACTCATCCTCAAGCAAATGCTGAAGTATGTGATCTCTCAAATCTGTACAAGTAGTCAAGGAGGAGAGTGTATGTCGTCTCCTACTCAAGGCATTGACTACAATGTTCTTCCCTTTAATGTAGTTGACATCAAAATCATACTCACAAAGGAACTTCATCCACCTCCTCTGTCAGGCATTAAGTTTAAGCTGGGTGAAAATGTACTGGAGGCTCTAGTAATTTGAATGGAGATCAAAACGGTGCCCTGGAAGAAAGTGACACCACCTCACTAAGGCATGAACCACTGCAGCTAGCTCAAGGTCATGTGTAGGATAATTAAGCTTGTGGGTCTTGAGCTTCCTAGACTCATAGGCAATGGCTCGTCCATCCTGCATAAGAACTGCTCCAATTCCATCTAAGGATGCATCTGTGCAAACCATAAAGTCGGCTGAAGGAACTAGCACTGCTAGGACAGGTGAACTAGTAAGGGCTCTCTTGATCTCCTGAAATGCCCTCTCACACTTCTTCATATACAATAACCTCTTTCCCTTTCTCTAATGGGATGTGATAGGGTGTGCCACTTTGGAGAATCCCTCACCAAAATTCCTGTAGTAACCTGCTAACCCCCTGAAGCTCCTGACCTCCGACATAGTGGTAGGTTTCGGCCAATCTATGATAGCTCTAATATTTGATGGATTGACTATGATACCATCACCTGATATAACATGAGAAAATTCCATACAACTGATTATCTCTCAAGCAATGTAAAACCTGTCTCAAGTGCTCATTATGCTCCTCCTCATTACGAGAGTATATCAAGATGTCATCTAGGAACACAATAACAAATCTGTCTAAGGATGTACAGAATACTCCATTCATAAGACTCATAAATATTGCTGGAGCATTCATGAGGCCAAAAGGAACCATGGTAAGCTCATAGTGTCTGTATCTCGTGTGGAAGGTTGTCTTGTGGATATCAGTTTCCACAATCCTCAACTGATGGTATCCAAATTTTAGATCAATCTTTGAGAATACATGGGCACCCTGAAGCTGATCAAATAAATCATTGATCCTAGGGAGTGGATACCAATTCTTGATAGTTACTTTATTTATCTTATGGTAATCCATGCACAGCCAAAGTGATCCATCCTTGTTCTTAACGAAGATGACGGGTGCTCCCCATGGTGAAACACTAGGGCTAATGTGCCCTTTCTCCAAGAGCTCCTTCAACTGCACCTTGAGCTCATCTAGCTCATGAGTAGTCATCTTGAATAGGGCTCTAGATATGGGCAGACCTCCTAGCACAAGGTCTATATGGAAGTCAACTACCCTAGGTGGAGGCATACCAGGTAGCTCTGAGAGAAAGACATCCACAAATTCCTATAATATAGGGAAGTCATCAAGGGAGGTTCCCTTCTCCTCCTCCTCATCTTTGTCACTGATGGTAATAGCAAATAATTAACATCCCTTGTGCATGAAGCGCTTAAGTTGCATGCCTAAGATCACACGGAGAGATATGGGTCTCAAGACCCCTGAAATAACCATGGGTGAACCTACACCATCTACACATTCAATCCTCTTCTATCTACAGTCTACCTTGGCGCTATGGGTGCAAAGCTAATCTATGCCAAGGACTACATCATAAGAACTGAGAGGGGTGATACGTAAATCAATCATAGAGGTCATGTCTCCTATCTGCAACTGACAGTCTCTGACTACAAAATCAATTGATACCCTAACACCAGATGCTAACTCTACTTCCCATTTTACCTCTTGTCTAGTTGCCACTAGCCCACATCGCTCCACTACAAATGGGGAAATAAAAGAATCAGTAGCTCCTGATTCAAAAAGGATAGTGATGGTACTACTTTGAATCATACCTGTTGCCTCGATCACTATGCCCTGATGCTCATCCTGGTGGTTATTAACCACTACAAAGACTCTGTGGGACTTACCCAAGTCCCCAACCATCACCTCAGATGTTGCTGGATGTGAACTACCACCCTAGGGACAATCCCTAGCAAAGTGACCTCTGGCTCCATATGTGAAACAAGGCCCTCATGTATGTATCTGTATGCCCTATGATCTGGTGTGTTGTGATCCCCCTATCTTAATAGAACCACTAAAACCACCTTGAGAGGTTTGTTAAGTCCTTTCTAGAGGTGTGAATGGTGCTTGTGACCTTTGATCTCGCCTAGGTCCCTATGCCTCCCACTACTTGGGCATAAAGCCCTGCTGTCCCTGTGCTAGTCTAGTCCTCTGACCCTGATGAGTCTACTATGGCTGAGACTGTGGGGCCCTAAAGGTCCCCGATGAGTGCCACTGATTCCCCTTCCAAGGGGTCTATGATATCCTATACTCTAAGGTGCAGAATTTTGGTTCTATGACCGATCCTGAGTATCATGTCCTCTGCCCTGCACCTCTTCTGCAATCAAGGCCTTTTTTATAGCCTCTCATAGATCCACTGGTGCTGCCATGCATACTGGTTTAGAAATAGATGCATTCAAACCCTTAACAAAGTGGTTGACATAGATCTTCTCATCCTTCATGTACTCTACATGAGGTAGGAGCTCGAGAAATCTGCTCTCATACTGAGCAACAGATAGGCCCCTCTATTATAGATCATGGAATTTGTCTATACGACACTGCCTGTAATTCTCTAAGAGGTATCTGTATCTGAATCTCTCCAAAAAGGATTCCCAGGTGAGGGTGTCAATAACTAGGTTACTCTTGTACACTTCCTGGTGCCACCAAACTGATGTGCCTCCTCTCAACAAGAGGATGGCCAATTGAGATCACACATTGCTCTCACATGTGCACAAACCAAAGCATCTCTCTAAACTTAGTAACCATGCCTCAGCCTCAATCCCTTCTGTAGCTCCTAAAAAGGGTGGTGGTCTGAGGTAGAGAAAATCCTTAACCTGGTCCCTCACATCCTGGGGTGCTCCTCTACTTGTCTGATGTACAACCCCTAGGAGTGATCCTACCATGTGAATGGACTCCCCATCCTGCTCTTCCTTCTCCTCATCTCATCGAGGAGGAGGGCTCCTACTATACTCATGGGATGCTCCCCCTAACCCTGTTATCTAGTCTCCAAGTGGCAACCTATCCATAAGAATCTCTGCTAGATTCTGGAGAGTATTAAGTACCTCTTGATTTGGATTCAGGGGTGGAACAGGTGGAGGTTCATGCTCCACATCAGAATCTACCCTAGCACCTTTTTCTTCTCTCTTATCACGAGCTAGTGCCACACGGGTAAAACCCCAACCTTTCCCACATAGGTGAACTTGTTGAGTGACAGGAGGCATCCTACATGTTAAAGAAAAGTTTAAAGGTTATTTAAGGTTTAAACGCAATGGGACTAAGGTTCCAAGGTTGAAACGTGCTCTGATACCAAAATTTATACATCACTATTCAGAACTAGATCAAACATGGATATTTAACTGGTAATTCTCATTATCATGGAAATTGCTTATCTAACCTACCAATATGAAGCATTTGCAGAATTTAAACCAAATTTCACATTTTTATGTCATATGATCATATTGTAATATCGAATAAAAGTAGAAATAGTTAATTCATGTCAACATGTACTGAGAATCATATATGTAAATACATCTAAGCATCATCAAAACAGATTCATCATATGATATATATACTATAGAAGGTTCAAAATAAAATGTATCAAAACAAGCGTATCATCCAGACAATATGATATAAGAGTAGCAGCTCTGAAATCGATGGTCGGGGTAGGACCTCACATCCTCCCCCTCTAAGCATGAACTTCCTCCTGGAGTTTTTCTGGTGTTTCATGGGAGTGAATGGCCAAACTCACCCTTGGGAGGGAAGAGAACCATTATGGGTGAAGGGCTTAGTTGGGAAAACCATTGTAGTGTAGAGTCTCTTCTTGGGAAGAAGAGGGAGATTACATGGATGTTATGGGCTCCATGTGCCAATTCTTTTGTTATTAACTCATGGGGGTGATAAGGGTTAATGGATATGGTATGTGGAGTTTGGTTGTAGTAAAAACCTTGGGAAGGCACATGAAATCAGCTCAATTTTTTTAAATTTATTTTGGCATTCTCCTACTTGGTTGTTTCCACCTTCACCCCTTTAATGAGTCCAAGGTGACCCAAATGTGTAAAAGCTTGGGAGGGTGTTTCATGTTTTAGAGCTTGTATTGAATGTATTGTGGCTTGCTTGATTTTTACCCAACCCACTCTTGTTTCCCCTAGCTCGGGGGTGGTCTCATAGAGACCTAGGATGGGAGGTGAGCTCCCATGATTTATTTCAAAACCTTGTTATTTGCAGATTTTGAAGTTGGATCAATTACTTGGAAAAGGATGATGCTCAAAGCTTGGAAAGAAGAAATTTATTGTTTACTATTGTATTTTATATATGTAATTTTTATATCAAGACATAAGGCTGAATTTTCATTGTAATTACCTTTCAAATTTGGAAAGAAATATGTTTAAATTTGTAAAGAAATCTCTTGAAAGTTGCTAGTTGTTTGTTTTTGAAAAGAAGGGGAAATGAAAAAATTTTAAGTTTTTTATGTCTTTAAATCTCTTGTAAATATCTTATGTTAAAATTTCCAAATTTTAAAATATCATTCTTATATAAGGATGATCATTAATTCTGCTTTCTTTTCTTTGTTTATACAAATGCACATATATTCATGAACAAGGGTTGTAAACCTATAGATATATCTCTGTTTAAAATTATAACATCTCAAAATCATAAATTTATATATATACATACACCCCCTTATTTTCTGAAGTACTTTCAAAATCTGTCTATTATATCTACACAGTCAATGTCCATTTTATTTCCTTCTGAAAATAATGTCATTACAAAGATATAACAGAAAGGATGCATGCATTCATATTTAGTGCAATATGCCATTGTGCAGATTTTAAATTCCTTGCATATATATTTTTATATTTGTTTGTGAAAAATCATGTTTAAATTTATTTCCCTTAAATCATTGTTGTTATAGCCTTTTCAAAAGAAAACTACTCTCTATATATTCATACATAATATTTAAATGTATATATACCTTAATATAAATATATATACATACTCTGGTTTTTATAAAAAGTTGCATTTTAAAATATTTTTTCCCTAAATATAAATATATATACATAATCTGATTTTTATAAAAATCTGCCTTTTAAAATACTTCTGCCAAAATATAAATATATATAAATATTCTGATTTTTATAAAAATCTGTCTTTTAAAATACTTCTGCCTAAATATAAATATATATACATAATCTGATTTTTATAAAAATTCATCTTTTAAAATACTTTTGTCATGATTATATATATATATATATATATATATATATATATATATATAATCTTTTTTTAAAATAAAAAAATGATATATGTGGTGCCCCTCTGCGAATAAGAGATATAAACAGCATCAAATAATAAAAAGAAAAGAAATGATTAATGTATCAAACCTCCATTTTCGCACAGCAAGCAAAACAAAATGTAAATGAAACATTTTACATTTTCATTCCTTTTTAAATAAACTCAAACAAAAAAAAGATAAATCAATGTCAGCAACTACTCAAAGCCATTATTAGCACATCAGCATATGATTCATCAACATAAACCTGCAGAGTAGCACAGCGTCCGCCATTAATGAAGTTATTAAAACATGCATATATAAATGTATAAACTCAAGATTGGGTATATACATTTGTATATCAAGTTTTA
>MU225557.1:1261588-1304983 GCA_018584345.1 Thuja plicata | reverse complement strand
TAGGCAATTTCCACCGCCCGAGAAGGTTCCAGAAATTTAGCCCTTAGGGCCGACCAAACTTAGAATTATTTTATTTTTCAATTTAGTACATCAAAGTCGGCTCAAAATAACTTTTGAAACTTGAAAATTTTGAAGGAAAAAATTATTTTCTGCTATTTCAGTTGGCCCAACTTCCGGAGACCATAAGTCATCACCAGTTGACTCGATTGACTATTATAACTCCATTTCGAAAATGCCACGAAGCGCTCTACAACGGCTCGATCATGCAAGCATCATCGAGCCCAAGTTTCAACCTCATCCGGGGCCTCTAAAGCCTTCAAAACTGAGCTTGAAGTTTCTGTACCCTATTTTCAATACCGAAAATTTTCAATATCTTCAAAACTAGACCTGATCTAGCCATAAAACTTCACTGGCAGGCTGATATGACTGAGATGAACCTCCACATGCAAAATTAGAACATTCTGAGATTGTATGATCAACTTACTAAAAATAGCAAGTTTCCATAAATAGCAGCTCTGCACAAGGTAGCCCTTATTGAAGAGAAAACAGAAATATTTTTGGGTGATGCAAGATTGCCCTTACACCCAGGATGCTCCTGCATCAGTTTTTGTATTAACAGGGTTGGCTCCTAAGAGGGCTCACTTTACAAGAGTTAAAATCAGTAACTAGTTACATTTGTGGTTTTTCCCATATTGGATTTCCACGTTAAATCTTGGTGTCATCTGTATTCATGCTATTTAGTTTATGCTTTATGTTTCTGCACTTAATCACTAAAGGTTAATTACATTTAATATCTCAAGGATTGCTTTGTTAACTAGGTTACAGAAGAATATCTTTCATTAACCGAGCAATAGTGATAAGTTTGGAAAGACATCTAAGGGACAAGTATTTGTTTTTGTGGTAGGTGATTCACCCCTCCCCTCTCAGTTACTCAACTCATTTCCAACACATCTCTGATTCTCTCTCTTCTTCATCACATGAAGGTTCATCCATCACAAGTCCTTTCTCTGAGGCTTTGCTAGTATCTTTGAAAAGACTTGGCATCTGACAGACAAGAGATAGAGTCCATGAAAATTGCCATGGTAATTCAGTATCTTGAGAGACCTGAGGGGTCTCTTGGGATAAAAAAATATCTTGAATAACATGCTCTTGAAGAGTGGTGGACTGAATCTCCAGTATAGGCTCTTTGAAAGAAAGCTTTCCCTTAAAACTTGGGATGTGAAATTGAGAGTGTTCAAATGTAGTCTCAGGGGGCAGACTCTTTTTAAAGCTTGGAAAATTGAAGACCCTATCACTTTTATGTTGCTTACTTGCAACCGACTCTCTCTTAATATAGTCCTCAAGCTGTTGTTGATCACAACAAGGCTTCAATTTCTCTATGACAAGTTCATGTGCTAGAAGAACGTCACTAAAACTTGGAAATGAACGCTCTCTAGGTTCTTCATTTGTAGTCTCTTGGAACATGGGAGTACTCCAACTTGGAATCCTAAACTCATGAGATTTAGGAGACTCGCCTTCCCCAAAAGGCCTGAAGCTTGGAACCTTACACTCAAGGGCCTTTTGTTCAACAATATGTGATCTCAACTCTGTGTTATGGACAACAATTTGGTGATCAAGCTCCTTTTCCCATTGGTTCCTTTGATTCTCATCACCTAGAATCTCTGCCACTTGGTTAGAAAATAACTCCTTCTCATAACTTTGAGCTTCCATCCTCTGCTTAGGAAGATAATCTTGGTGAGATAATTCTTCTAACTGTGATTGGATCTCATGCTCTCTTTCAAAATCACAAAACTGCGTGGAGAGATCTTGAAGTGAAATTTGTAGATGTTCTTGATCCTTCCTAAAGTTTTTAGATTCCTACTGCAGTTGGATCCTCTTAAATTGATTAGGAAGTTGGTTAGGGGTGGTTGGGTGGTAAGCATGATGAGCCTGTTGCCCATTGATTTTAGACAAGTTGTTAATCAATTCAAGCAAAATATTTTTTATCTTTTCACCCTCCTCCTTCATTCCAACAAAGTCCAAGCTCTGAGGCTAATTGGGAATACCTTCATGATGACTAGGGATGAATTAGTCTCCTTGGAGCTGGTTATAATTCTGAGTATGCTTCCAATGAGTTTGAGCAGGGGGTGGGTGGTAAGCATGATGAACTTTCTTCTCTTGATTCTCTTGTTGTTTCTTTTGTGTCCATGATGCTTCCCATTGGAGAGAAAGCTCATAAGCTTGTGCAGGGGCACATTGATTAGGGGCATATTGAACATATTGGAAACCTGCTATGATATGATAACTTGGACAAAAAACCACTTTTTGATGGTTTTTATATGGTTGTTTCTTAGCCCATTGAGAACTATTTTCGTGATATGATGGTAAGTAACCTGACTGTCGATAATAACTTGACATCTCTACTCATCCAATTAGCTGGAATTTTGAATATGAAAGATTTGAAACATTCCAACACTTGATCCTTTGAAACCAGTAGAACTTCCAGTCACTAGATATGCAAGACAATGACCACTTCTAGGTCTATATTATGTTATCATCATATCAGAGATAACATAGTTTTACAAGATGAACTAATTTTGTGGTCCCACCGGGTGTGCCAGAGCTGTTATACACCAAATTTTCACCCTATTAAACTCATGAGTCTAATGATCTGGTATAACATGGGAATCACTTCTAGGTTGTGGCACCTTTGCTAACTGAAGTGAAACCTCTAGATTCTAGGCCGGTTCCTCTTAGATAATCACCTATTTTTTCTCTTTTAACGTGAAAAGTAAACTTGGGAGGAAAAGGAATAGAAGGAGAACTGAAGGGAAATAAAGAAAAACTTAACCTACAAGGTGATACACCAAAAATACATGAATCATAATATAATGACTAAGAATTAGCATGAAATCTCTGAGTTAGGACAAGTATAACTTCCTAGATCGGTCTGCAAAAAGTGTTTCATAGAGAGGTCTAAAATGAAAAGAGGCTATTCAAGGAAAGAGAATATTCACGAACAATAGCATATTCAAGGAGATAGACACAGACTATGACCTACAAACAAACATCCACTCTAGCAAATAGGTATAGGAATGAGACAAGATGATAATGAATGAACAAAATTTACAAAATCATCTTAATCAATCATCCAAAATAGCACACAAAGATGCAGAAAAGAAAGAAAAATTATAATAACTCTCAAGTTTCTTCAATACTCAGCCAATATATTATGCTTCAGAAAGAATCCCAAAACACAAGAAAACCTGAGGGTAGGAAAACTGAGAATTACAGACACATGAAAAGCTTGAGGACAGAGAAAATGTCACAGAAAACTCTTACATATTCTGAACATATTTACAAAAGATCAAAAAATGACTTATATACAAGCTCCCTTAGCACACATGCTCGAGACTTAATCCATCTGATCCTATTAGAACAGAAATTAGGGTTTCAATAGATTTTCAATAAACAAAGAAGAAACCCTACAATGGTCTTGTCTATCCATTAATGTACTCAAGAAATATCTCAGAAGATCATATTAACCTTATTAATATCCCATAACGCCATAAATTTGAGCAGAGAAGTCGGCCTGATCCATCTACCCTGTCTGAGACTTGAAAGACGTCGCCACCGCCACGAAACTCTGAGATCAGATTTAAATATTTGAATATCTATTTATAACGATCATAGGTGGCATGGAATGTCATATCGACGACTCAGAATAAGAATTGATCTCCTATTTAAAACATAGTCGTTGATCCTTTCTTTATCTTTATCTTTTTGTCTTTAGCCTGACCCCACCATGGTCACGTGGCATGCAGGTACAATGCCTCAAAGATATCTGTCAGGCATCTTGGTCATTGAGGCTTAACACCCACCACTAGATCTGTCTCTTGTCTAATCTTTTCCTGTAACTTGCCTCTAACTCATCTTTAACCTCGGGTATTGAATTCCTTTGCATCTCCAAGTCACTGAATACTTTCCTTAACACTGGTTATATTCAGAGATTGAGCGACAACCACAAGATCAAGACTCGATCGATGACCAACATTGAATCTATGAATGCTTTGGTTTCCTTTGACTTTGTATATAAATTCAGCGATAAACATAGATCCTCACCCTGATCAACGACTCAAACTTTATCTTTGCAAACTCTCAATAGAACCTGACTTAACTATCTTGACCACAGTTCAATCTAGAGATTCAGAGATAACTAAGATCTATGAACTGCTGGACACTTTCTTTAACTTGAGTTTGATTTGAAGATTACGCGATAACCCTCGATCCTCTTCAACATATATGATTCAGAATCGATCTCGTCCAGACCATCTTAACTTTACTTGACTTAGCCTGACCACAGGTTTATCTGGAGATTCTGCGACTTAGGAAATCTCGAAGTCGCTAGATCAATTCTTAACCCTAGAGTTTATTTGGAGATCTAGCGCTAGCCACAGGATTGGAACATGATCGACGATCTGTGCCGAATCTCCAAATAGAAATGCTAACCTTGACTTTCTCTAGTGACTCAGTACCAACCACACATCTTGATCTCGATCAACGGCTCATATGTAATCTCATAAGGTTTTCTTTAACTCTGGTTCTATTTGGAGATCACGTGACAAGATTACCTCTGAATCTCGCAATAAACTCCAACTTGACTTGGCTTGACCACATGTTACATTATGGGATCTAGTGCCATTTACATGATCAGAACAAGATCAACGATCTACGTTGAATCTTGAGAATTTCCATGACTTGTCCAAAACATTGCGAGATCCATCGCCAACCCTTTGATCAAAACACGAACATAACCAAATCAGAAGCCTGCGCTAAGTCTCCAGATGTTTTAGCTGACTTTGACTTTGTTTAGTGATCTACGACCAACTGTAGATCCTTTTCCCGATCAACGACCTGCACGTAATCTTGATATCTTTCATGACTTAACCCTTTCATTACGAGATCAGGAGATAGTCGTAAGATCAAAACTCGATCGATGACCTGCACTAAGACATGAATAAGGGGTAAATGAGTGACCTAGAAATATGCAGAGAGTAAGGTAAAGACCACATAAAGGTGTAGATTTCATACAAGTTGGGTTCTACCCTTGTGGGAGCCTCATTTTTCTCGACTTGTAGCCAAAGTTTGACAGGATGGGAAATTTGGGTAACAGTTAGAGAAAGAGTTGAGAAATTGGTATATGGTGAGAATAAAAGTCACAATAATGTGTCTTATAATAAGATACATAGTGTGGAGGCCCAAAATACCTCCACCCTAGACAAGGGTGTGGACGAAGCCAAGGAATTTCTTGCTAGGCCTAATGGCTCACTTGAGGTGATGCCTACCAAGGGAGCTAACATGGAAGTTTCCTGTAAGGACCTTTTTCCATAGTGGGATTCCAACATGGATCCTGATGAAGATTTTTTTATGGCAAAAAGGTCTTATGACCCGAATTTACCTTTGTTTGAATTTATCCTTGCTGTTGGACCCTCTTCCACACCTCCCTTCTGTCACCCCCTCAAGTTGGTCATCGACTCTAACCATGCAAGCTTTGACCCCACCCACACCCTTGGGAGCAGGAATTCTGCTAAAATTGTTGAAATTGAAACTATAGATAGTGAAGATGATGATAGGAACACATATTGGAAACAAAGGGCCATTGTGCCATATAAGGGCCCAGGTGTTGTAGATCTTGTTGAAGAATATATGACTTCCATTGCTAACAAAAAAGATAAAGTGATTAAAGAAAGAAAAAGAAAAAAAGAGAAATAGGACAAAAAGGTTCCCCAGCTCTCAAAGCTGATTGGAGCTTTGAATTTAAAAAGAAAAGAGGGAGACCTCCAGGGAGCATTGCCAAGAAATATGAAACCTTAAAATCCCCAGGACAATTACCCAAATTCTATAAGGCATTTAGGGCACCTACGGACACTTCCCTCTAAAGTGCTCATGGATTTAAACTGCGTATCATGGAATGTCTGGGGGTAGAGACCCCAAATAGGAAATATGTAGTTAAAAGGTTCTTGAGACTAAAGAAAAACACAAATATTTTATTACTCCAAGAGATTAAGGCATTGTAATTCTCTTGTGATATTAATATCACATGCATTTGGAGGGATATTGTTTACTTTAACACCAAATGCTCTAAAGGTAAAGGTAGTGAAACCATTTTGGTTTGTAAGAAGTGGTCTAAGTTCATTTCTTGACGGGGATGTTCCCCATGCATTCGAGTTGTTTGGATTATTCTTAGACATAATGACCAGGAGTGTGGTGTTTCTTCCACATATGCTCCTAATGAGCACAAAGAGCAATTTGAGTTATGGAAATGGTTGTCCCATCTGGAAGACATTCATTGGATCCTAGAAGGCGATTTTAACATGGTTGAGCATGGAAAGGAAAAAATAGGTGGTTCCAAATTTGAGTGGAAACCAAATAAGAAATTCTATTGGTACATATTTATTAATAAGTTTAAGCTTTTTGACCCTCTGGCTGAAAAGGGGGAAAATAAGAATATATGGTTCACTTGGTGTACCTTCCAAATAGGGAACAAAAGGATTTACTATAGATTAGATAGATTCTATTTGCATAAAGACTTGATTAAAATTGTTGACTATTAGGGAACCACTGTGAAGGTTACCCCTTATACTTTGTCTAACCACCACCGGATTCAAGATATTTCACTTCTTTTTGGCTCTTCCCAATCCACAAGATTGGTCAGGGACTCTTTTTCTCTCAATGTTAAATTATTGGATGATGAGGATGTGGTGTATGATTCCTACATCATTAGGTAATTAAACTTATATAACCTTGTGTATGTCAGTGCTATTGAGAAATGGAACCAGTATTTTTCAAGATGAAAATAAATGTTCTAGAGTGTTGGTAAGAAAAATACTAAAGATTAAATGGAGAATGGAATCAAAGCTTCATGATAATTTGGTTATGGCAGAGGAGGCCTTGCAAGCGCAACCTGGTATCCTTGAGGCCAATGAAAACCTGAGGATTTCTAGGGATGTGGTTAGGAATGTTTGGAATATTAAGATCCAAGGTGCTAAAATTAGAGCCAGGCTCACTTGGCTTAGTCATGGTGACAAAGGTCCCAAGTTGTTCTTTCACCTATTAAAAAGTAAGGAAACTCAAGACATGATTGACTTTATCTTAGAAGTAGGTCAATATCACTAATCAAGGAGGTATTCTGGAAGCCTTTGTATACTTTACCATAAGTTATTTGCCTCATAGGACCTTGGCCCACAAAATGAGGAAGCTAGAAGGAAGATTGGCACTATCATTTGTAAGAAACTCAGCAAGGAAGAAGGCCTCCTCTTATGCAAAGATATCTCTTAGGAAGAGATTAATAAATTCATTAATGCTCTAAAGAATGACAAATCCCATGATCCTAATGGGTTTCCCATTGAATTCTATGAAAAAAAAATCTCCTAGATTGGGGAGGACCTGTTGAAGCTGTATAGGGAGGAAACTAATAAAGGATCTCTTGGAAAAGAGACCAATTCTAGGCTCATCAAATTTATACCAAAAAAGGGAGACATGACTCTAGTAAAAAATTGGAGGCCCATCACTCTATTAAATGTGTCTTATAAAATACTTGCTAAGATCTTAGCTCTAAGGTTGGAAGATATACTGCCTAAAGTTATCAATTCCACTCAAACTGGCTTTGTAAAAGGCAAATACATATTGGAGAATATACTCACATATTAGGAAGCAATGCATTGGGCACAAGAAGATAGAAAACGATCCTCGATGCTCCTCATAGATTTTGAAAAAATCTTACGATATAATTGAGTGAAAATTTGTAATTGATATGATGATCAATACGGGGTTTCCTGCCTAATTTTGCAGAATGGTGAGAACCTTGTTGAATTATGCCATGACCTATGTAGAAGTTAATGGGGTCAGATCAGAGAAATTTCATCTCTCTAGATCAATTAGAGAAGGATGTCCCTTGGCTCTTGCCCTCTTTGTAATAGCAACAGGTGCACTTTTTTTTTACCTCCCGAAAGATAACACGTTGTTTCCTAAAGTCAGAGGCATCATCCTACCAAACAAAGAAGAATTGTTGAATATCCAATTTGTAGATGGTACTATAATTTTGATGGAATTTGATGAGAGTAATCTCAAGGCCCTTATGGAAAAATTGGATATACTGTGTAATACTTGAATGAGCAAGGTCTCCCTTTCCAAATCCATCATGTCGGGGTGGTAGTCCCAACCTCCTCAGTGGTTTTATAGATGTACCTTGATGTATTGTGGCCCCAACCACCTTGTGAGATATCTTGAAATCCCATTTTCCATCAACCCCAATCTCAAAGAGATGTGGGATTGGGTGAAGGCTAAGATAGATAAAAAGGTGAGAAAATGGGATAAATGGTACCTCAAACTTGCAAGAGGGTTTCATATTTGTTAGATGATATTGACTTCTTCTAATATACTATAACTTTTCTTGGATTTTCTGTAATTACTTATTTTCATTTATCTAGAAGTTTATCAGAGACTTTCTCTGGTCAGATGGAAAAGGAACTAAAACTAAACGTGCAGTTAGGTGGAGATGGTGTACTATGAGAAAATCTAAGGGGGGCATTGGTCTAAAGGATTTGAAAACTCAAGGGCTCGTCTTGGCAGCCAAGTGAATCTTTAGATAACTAAATGAGGATGAGCTGTGGAAAGTAATGGTGAGGCACAATACTCTATGGCAGTGCCTAAAAGAGGGCCTTCTTGGAAAGGGTTTCCATTTAGTGATCTAATTATTGGCCACTTCTTTATGACTCCTAAATTCTCTGTTGTGCTCAAGTCCATATGGAAGGCAGAGGATTCATTTAGGCATCTTATTAGGGGTAGTGGCGCTAATAAGAAAGTCCGGGGCCATAAATCCATTTGGTGGAACCTCTCATATAATGAAAATCCTTTTGCTTTACTTCAAGGATGCTCTGCAAAAGTCTGGGCAGATAAAGGGATTAGCATCTTTTAGAATATATTTGATAATTGTTCTCCATCTCTTGGCAAGAGATTCATAGAATCTATGACGTTCCTTCCTCCCACCTCAGAACCTATACTATCCTCCATGAAGCTTGCAAGACCCTCCCTCACCCCATATCCCTTATCTCAGACCCTCATTGCTTCCTAGCATATAAATGGCTTGATGACACTGCTATTTACTGCATTAAAGTCAAAGCTATACACAGTCTGCTTTCTGATAGTGATGATATTTATAATCATTTGAACTCTTCCTGGAATTTGACCATGGATCCAAACTCTTTGCATAAGGCTTTTGATTGCTTTTGGCACAGGCTTATGGAACCTCAGAAGTTTTTCTTTCTTTGGCACCTTTTATTGCATAGACTTCTAGTAAAGAAGCCGGATGGGGACTTTAACATTGTTCTTTTTGTAAATTGCCTGAGACTATATAACATTTGTTTTTGACTTCCTTTTTGCAAAGGAATTTTGGCTACTATTTGGTATTGTCATTCATCACAATACTCAAATTTATTATGTTATCCTTGGTATTGTCAAGTGTCTCAAGAAAGACTATCTTCTTTTGGTCTGTCTTATCTTCAGAAGTGTTTTGGATCATATGGAAATGCAAGAATGCTAATGTGTTTAATGGTAAGAGTAGGACGCTTATAGAGTCTCTGCAGAGACTCGTTGTTTTTAATGTTGCCTCACAGGTCACGGTGGTTATGAAGATGTCCAAAAGAAAGTTTGAGGATTTGCTGAATGATGGACTTGCCAAAGTGTTCAAATGAGAAATCTCCCATGGCTTTACCTGGACCAAGTAGAATGAAGAAAAAAACCCATTTGAAGTGGCCCTCCACAACTTCATTAGGGAACTAGAACAAGAAAAGC
Source organism: Thuja plicata (assembly GCA_018584345.1). NCBI lineage: Eukaryota > Viridiplantae > Streptophyta > Pinopsida > Cupressales > Cupressaceae > Thuja > Thuja plicata. Next base: position 1,295,152 of record MU225557.1, on the reverse strand, counting down.
ACAAGAATCCTCAACAGATGGAGGAAGCCATCCCAATAGCAGTGACATTTGATCATTATCATATGGAGCATATTCAGGCTGGAGAGGCGTTGATTTGGATGGAAGGAGATAAGGGTTGGGTAACTAGGACCCAAGGACCAAATCCACTTGGTTGATATGTGTTGTGTTTTCACTTATGTATATTCAACCTAGCGTATATGTATATACTGCCTTGAACTTGATACATGTAATTTTGTAAAAGTTTGTAAGTAGACTATAATAGGGAGCATCATGATTTTAGAACTTGAAATGTAATGAACTTTTTTGATCTTGTTGCATATATATTATAATTAGTAGAAAAAATAAATAAAAATTAAATCAAAACTATTCACAAATAAAAACTCAAATTCAATTAAGATATATTAAAAATCTAACAAATTAAACACCACAATAAAATTCCAAACAAACCTGAAAGTAAATCCAAAAACTAATAAAAAGAAAAGTGAGACATTTAGTTTTCACCTCTGTACAATAACCGTTTAGCTAGTTAACAACCTTTTTAGCCGATCTGACAGAGCAAAGCATTAGAATGCCATTTTCTTTTAGTTTTCGTACTATTTGGCATTCACAGGTTCACTTTACAGCTAATTTCCATGGAGCATTCACATTTTGTACAATTTTTTATTCATGCACTTTCAACGGTGTAGCGCGTTTGATAGAAGAATAGAGTGCGATGTGAGCATGGTGCGCATTATCTTTTCCTTTCATAATGACCAGTGGGCTATTAACTTTAATAATGACAGTGAAATGTCACCAAATTTTCTGCAGATTTTCTAATTTGATATGATTTGGTCGAAGAGCGTTCGATATGAAAATGAAACAACGCGTTAATTATTTCCTAGCATGTGCAAGTGGGGTCTTGCAATCAACAAAGAACTATCAAGTTTGCGAGTGAAAATGAAAATAGGTTTGTTTTGTCCAATCTATATGCTATTCTTATGAATGCCAACCAATATAGGTGTACATTTTGCTTTCTCCCATAGGAAAAAATTCATAACATCACAATTGAAATAAAATATAGTTATACATTGATCCTTAAGATTTATAGGGTAGATTATAATAATGTGTCCAATTCATAATGTCACAATTGAAATAAAATATAGTTGTACATTGATCCTTAAGATTTATAAGGTAGATTATAATAACGTGTCTAATTAGCTAGATATTAGAAATTTGTATGGATAGAGAAAAAGAGTCATACTTACATATGATTGAGTGTTCCAACATATACTATAGCTTACATATGATTGAGTGTTCTAACATATACTAGAACTTTCATTTGCAACTTTAGAAATATAAAATTTAATGTCTTTAAATCTAGACATGTTCATGCAACAAACATTTAATGGCATGCTTATCTAGCCAATTTGTAGCTTTGGGTAAAATTTTGGAGCAATACATGCTCAAATGTGAACTTTCCATAAATAGTAACCTTATGTAAATGTAAGGCTGAGACACCATTTTCCTAACATTCTCCCCCTTGTCAAATGCCTTACAAGAGACAATGGAGTATCTACACCATAATATAATTGCTAGGGGCTATGAGGCCCATAGACTCAAAACACTATCTATTTGTTTTGTGCTCATTGCGAATGGTAACAAATCTACACATTCATCAAAGTCTACTATAACAAGCTTCACTTTTCCATCCTTGATCATATCTCTAACAAAATAATACTGAAAATCAATATGCTTGGTCCTGGCATGAAAATTCGGGTTCTTAGCTAGGCATAGCACACTTCAACTTCACAATAAACTATTATTGCTCCTTGTTTTATTCCAATATTTAAACATAATCTCTTAATCCAAATGACTTCTTTACAAGCACAAGTAGATGTCATACACTCAACTTTAGCAGGGGACAAAGAAACCACAACTTTTCACTTATTCATCCAATTGATTGAACCACCAAATAAAGTAAACACATAAGTATTGGTGAACCTTTGGAGTAAGGGAATGGAAGTTTATTGCTTCATTGTTGGGCATAATGTTGCGCTAATAATTTCCTCTTTTTTTTTATCATTTATTGATTTCAAAGACCACATTTCATCCTTTTGTTTAAAATTCTTCATTATATATAAATTGTTCATTGTAATTGTATTATGTCACAATATCTATTTGTAAGATCTTTTGTTGAAAGACCAAGTCTTATTTGTATTTAAGATGCATGATAATAAGATTCATAATCTACTCCAATATGACTAAACTTGATTAAGTGATTCACTTCTTAAATAAATTTATCAAAAAAAGTAATATAATGATTTTAATTTTAATTTTTTCCCATGATTTAAATTATAAATTTATTAATCATTTATTATTGTAATTTGTTTTCTCTTTAAAGTTTTGATTTTGATGGTGATGATAAACTTGCAGGTTAAGAAGAATATCATGAGGATGATAGTCTTGTAGATCAAGATGAATATAAAATAAACACTTTAATTAAATTATTTAGAGCAATATTCACGTATGCCTTCATTCCAAAAATATCAGGTAGCAAGTTAGCTATCCTACGAATACAAGTCCAAAATCTATAGATCATCTCTATGGAAAGGGAGAAACCATATTAGATAATCACTTATTATAAGAAAAAGATACCTTAGTTAGGTACCTTGTAAACATGAGATCCAAGCATCCCTTTAATTTTAGCCTTGAACACCTAAGTAATAAGAAACTTCCATGTCAAAATCCACACTTAGATAATTAGAATCCATGTTAATCAAAATTATTCAAGCCTAAAAATTCATCACCCATGAAACTATTCATTAATCCATGCAACAAATAATCTATTATCCAATCATGTTAATCCTAATCCATCAAAATATCCTTCACCCCCTTTCAATCATAATCTCTCTAACCATCCACCAGTCCCTATATTCCATCGCTCTTTATACCCTCCATCTATACATATTAATCATAATCCTAATCAATCAATTTCCATAGTTCCTAATCCACAAACTTATGAGTCTCTTAATCCAAATGACCCATGTATTAACTCTCACAAAGAAAAAAATGTTCTAACATAAGAGGCTTTGTCACGCCAAAACTAAATTGAGAACAAAATATATGTCTTTTACTCAATTAAGTGGGGAAGGGTCCCAACCCATTATATTTTTGGTCAAAAATAATAAAAATGGCTTAGAGATGAAGCCACCCAAATAACATGAAAACATAAAAGTTTACATCATTTTTTGTATTATGGTTAGGGTTATTCTTACAATGTGAAGGTTAAGATTAGGGTCAGGGTTACAATTAGGGTATTGGTAGGTAAGGCTTTGCATCATGATAACTATTATGGTGAGGGCTAGGACATTGATTAGCATCAATATTTAGGGTTGTAGTGAGGATTTGGGTTTATGATTTACGATTAGTATTATTATTAGCATTAGGTTTAACATTTGGGCCATGGTCTACTTAGGATTAGGATTATTGTTAGGGTTAGGGTTTAGTGTTTTGATTAGGGTTAGGATTATTGATGGAAGTGCTCCAAGGGGTGCTCACACAAGTTTCAAAAAGGACTTCACTTGTCTAATCTCTTCAAGATCCTAATCTCTCTCCTAGGATCTCAATAGCCCCAAGACTCCAAGCTTAAGACTTCCCTAACTCCACTCCAAGAGTTAGTCTTCTTGTGTTTAACCTTGAAGGACAACTATCATCAATTTAACTTCAATACCTCACTCTTGCTTAAAGGATTTAAGACTTAAATCCTTCATACCAAATCCACCAATGTTGCAAGGGTCATATCCACCATTTTAACCTTCATTTTTCATCCTTTCAATCCCATTTGGATGGGTCTTCAAACTCAAAACAATTGAGTTTCAACTTACAATGTTTTTGGTTCTATTACGCCTAATTGCCCAGTTAGCCCTATCCAGAGGGTTTTTTTGGATTGTTTCTTAAATCTCCCAAACAACCCCAAAAACTAATCAAGGATCCTGATACCCATTACAAAGACCTAAAATATTTTCAAGGTCTAGGGTCCCCAAACCATCAGTACACCAGCACCCTGAAATGTAGAGCTAATAGGCCTATTTGGATTCCTAGATTGCAGTTGACTGATTTCTAATTGGAACTCTATCCAAATGGATTGGTTAAGCTCTGAGATCACACCTAGGGATCTATAGGAACCTAATGCCTTTGGAACCATTCTTGGTTCAGACCTTTCACACACACCCTTGCTTCTGCATTCACCTTTTCCTCTGCCATACACCTAACTAGACAGTCACATCTCACCTAGGGAATGGCCATAAACATAGAAAATCAGTTCTCCAAGCATCCTAGTTGAATATATAAATTTTATAGAGGTTCCCTTAACATAATCATCCACCTTTTGTAGTTTCCCACAGTTGGATTCTATGGGGGAGCCATGAAAGAAAAAACTACCTAAACTAGACCAGTAAACACTCTAAAACTTAAACAATTTTTTACATCTATAAAATCAACTCTAATATACTTTCTCACTGAATGAAAATATCTTTTATCTACTCCTAATTCATGAGTCCAACACTAGATTATGTCTTTCAATCCATTAACACACCATTAACAACCAAAGAAGTTGACTGTACTATAAAACCAGAACATTATGCTTTCATTCACTTCAAAACTTGCTTACAATCACTTATACCTCAGGAAATGAACCAAAAAGTATCTTAAGATGCCTCTCCCATGGTTTTAGGCCTCCAGAATTGATTTCCCATTCCTACAATGAAGGGAATCCAAAGTTGTCGAGTTGCATGCAACATTTGCAAAACATTGCAAATGTTGTCATGACAACTTTTGAGCATCTTTTTCATTTATGATGCCAACTAACTTTTAGGACCTCTAACCCCTATAAATCAATGACTTATCATCATTAAGTCTTTTTTAGGCATCTTTCACTTTATTATGTCTAGGGTACCTTTAGACCATATTTCCCACTTTAGACATATACTAGGACTAAAACTTGAAAACAAACTTGAAACAAAACTAATCTAATCTAGATTGGAATTAGTACTAAATATAAATCTATCTAGTCACACACTTTGCAAGACCTTCTAAGGTCAAAAGAAAAGTCACGGACTTGGATAGAGTCAGTTACAAGCCAAAATTTGAACTAAGGATGGAGAGTTTTACTAGGTGCTCTTGCACCATCCTCCCCTAATGAAAAAAACTTCAAGCCACCTTGGATTGAGTAAGTTGGAATCAATGCCCAAATTTTTGAACTCTCTCTCCTTTATCCAATTTTCATTTTCGTCCATTTGTCCTTGCCACTTCACCAAGTGTTCTTTGTATTCCTTCTTCCTTGTCTTCTTGTAAACTCTGGAATCTAGTATGTATTCTTCTTTCTTGATTGGTGCAGATGGAAAATTGAGTTCTTCCACCTCCTGTATGACTTCAGTCTGTAATTCCCCAAAATTGGCATCTTGTAACCTTAACCAATTTTATTGCATTTCTTCTGAATCATCAAAGTCCTATTGTACTGGGCAATTTTGATTTTTGATTGACTCTACTTGACTTAGGTGTCTAATGCATAAAATCCTAAATCTACATTAGTCACATACTATATTTAATTCCTAAATATCAATTACAATTGGCTAAATAAACTCTATGATCGAGTTAATTTAATTACAAAGTCCTAGCACTTTAATAAAATTAAATTCACCCTTTTAGCTAAAATACATAAAAAGGAATTCAATAATATTTGATTATTAAATAAATATACTCATTTAAATAATTGAATTTAATTATTCAAATAATTTATAAAGTGCATTTATGAGGTCATATTTCATTTATTTAATCAATTAATATCTCCAAAAGCCCCTCTTCAGTTTAGAAGGAAACTTTGAGTTAACTATGATTCAAAAGTGCAACAAATCAGTTAACTATTTCAACCACTCAAAAAGACAAAAGTTAACTATTTCTCTCAAAGGAAACTTGCCATTTTGAACTAGGCTCTCATTTTATAAAAGAACTCTCTTATCTCTCAAAGAAAAAGGAGAATCCATTGTTGAAGCATCGAATTGCTGCTGCATTTTTAATTCAATAGTTTTATGCATTCAAACTCTCATTATTCTTAGCTTTCATTTGCAATAGATTAAGATCATTTCTAGATTAATCATGTCTAGTTTAGCTTCTTTCAAACATCCTTATATTAATATTGCATGCTCATTTCTTAGCTTAATCTCATATTTACTTCTAGATTAATCTTGCAATCTTTCATTCCTAGATTAATCTTGCACTTACATTCTAGATTAAATCCTCCATTCTTAGACCGGTCTCAGTTGTTGGACTCTGATATTCTGAGAGCTATTCAAAACCCCGTCTAGATAGGAGGCAACAGGTCGAATCATCCAGGCATGCAGGATGAATAAATCCATATTAATTCTTGTGTGTGACTGATGAACAATGACTATGTTGAAGTGTATGGCTAAGTTAGAGGCCCACATTTAGCGTATACATTTCTGGCGCCCATTGTGGGGCTCAAATCTCCTCTTCAGACAAATCTCACCTACATCTCCTCTTAAATGAAATTTGATGCCCACCATGAATTTGTTTGCATGTAGGTTTTCTTTGTTGTTTTGTTGTTGCATGCAGGTTTTCAATTATTTGATCATATCTCCTAAATGGATTGGAATCTGTTTATGAAATTTTTATTGTAGATTGGGGATGGTATCAATAGTCTACATTCCGAAAATCAGATTTTCTGATTAATTTTGTGTGATTATATTTTTTTTATGATTTTTCATAAAAAAATTTAATTTTGGCTGCAAATTAGTGAATTTATTTAAAAAATTTACATTTCTAGAAATCTCTTCAAAATCTAAATGGGGTCTATTCTCTGATTTTTTAATTTATTTTCACAACAAATAATGACCGAAATAAATACATCTTTGAAAAATGGTCTGTTTTGAAAAATAGGGTCCCTAGGGCACAAATTAAGGAATTTTTTGAAAATTATGACTTTTTTGGAAAGCTCGCTGATTTTTAAGAGGGTTTATTTCTTTCCATTTCTATTTTTCTGGTATAGAGATATATCTAAAAATTGCATCGTTATGACCAAGTAAAAAGCATAAAAAAAATCAAGGTGCACTTGTTCCAATTTCAATTGATTTGTATATTTTTCCTTTGTATGTATGTTTTTTGTGTTACTGATGATTTGTGCAGCACTCTAGAAATCGTGGGATGAAGAAAATTTGAGAAAACTACTAATGGGTTTGATGTAGGACGCTTGACGAAGACCTTGTGTGACTTTCAAAACTTTTGTGCTTGTTTAGTAGTTTTGAAAAAAAAAACACTTCAATTTTGGTGCTTAAAAAGGAACCACTTTTCTTATGTGTTTGAAGTGTTTTTTAGATTGTAATCCTAAGAATTACATGAATGTATCCTCTCCCCTTTCCTTTGTGGATCTTGGGTGTAAGATAAATTCATATAATTCTTTTAGCGTGGCTACTTTCTGAGAGCTTTAACAGAGCTGGTGAGATTGGATTGCCCAACCAGTAATAGGGTAAAGCCAAGCCCTTCCGAACCGGTATATAAAAAATTTCATTGTGATTAATCTCATAGTGAACAGTTGTTGATTATGTTATACCAGGAAGAAGATCCCCCTCAGTACCCTTGTGGTGCATAAAAACATACAGAACATAATTTCTGTAGGCTGGGAGGCCTCCATAATGGAGCTAATCTGCCACATGTATAACCCCCTGAATGGATGCCCTTACTAAAAACCTTGTTCTAGTGACAAAAATCCCTCTATTTTCTGGCACAAAAGGTCAGATAATGACTAAGACATCCCATACTTTCATGGCTCTTAGTAGAGACAACAATCCCTTGGGAAGTGATTACCCTTGGGATTCAAAGCTTGGTGTTCCTGAGAAGTGAGTGCACTGTAAGGAGGAGCCCGTGTCTCCAAGCTTCTAAGTTGTCCACTATGAGTAGGTGTGGCTAAAATTTTGTTCAAGTGGGAATTCAACAAATATTTCCCTAGCTTACCTAGGTTGGGGTGCGTTTATTCTTCTTACAACATCGATTCTTCTTGATGTGTCTTGCATGAGTGAAACATACAAAATAGAAACCAAACAATCAACACAAACATTCAAAACAATCATTAGAATGATCAACGATTCAAAATTTTCACTCTTAGGTGTTAAACTATCAAACTCTTGTCTGAGTTTTTGCATCTACTATCAAACTCTGGAAATCTATCTACTTGATGTCCAATTTTGTATTCTATCGTGAAGGTTCTGTCCAAATTTTCACAAATTTGTGTTCTCATCAACATCACTACTAGTTTGTCTTTTACTACAATCTGTTGATAGTCTGCCTCGTTGTTGTCTTGAAATTTGACTTTGTTGTGCTATTTCAAGTGACTTGTTACTCTTATCAAATTTGGATGTGTTGTCCTTATCCTGGGTTGTAAGAGTGGGTTAGTTAACCTTGACTCAAGATCAGAGTCTTTGCTTCTCGCTCAGTTGGACATTATCCCTTTTTTCTTTTGGTCTTGGACTTAGTCAACACTTTAGATATCACTTCAGTGCCTGTCAGTCAATCGACTGGTTCATCATACCTTCTTTTCAATCTTCTAAACAAGTGCATCAAGACAATCTTACAATGTCTGAAAGAAAATGGGCTAAAACTTATGGTCCTGACAATGCGAATGAAGAGATTCTTATGGAAGATTTATGGAAACAACTTCAAACTATGCAATCTAAACTCCAAGGAGTAAAGGGGGAAAATGATACACCATCTGACAAATCATCATTAAGATCAACTTGTCCTTTTATATTTGAGCATGATTCTCACATCTCACACTTCCTTCCAACATGGAGAAAACTTGGTATGAAAATCATATCTTTGATAAAGAGAATATAGAGGAAACTATGACAGAATTAGATGAAAGTCTTGTCTATCCACAAAAGAAAGATATTGCAAGTAAAGAAGTGTCTAATTATCCTTTATAGAGAATATTTACTCCTTTGGGACATTCTTATAAATCAACATTGAAAGAATTTCTTGAGCATAATATCATCACATTGGCTCCAGCCACATCACATGGATTGAGATACTTGAGTCCCTATTGTGCATATCATCAAAGAAATAAGCATAAAAATTCATCTTGCATTGAGTTGAAACATAAAATCTAAGATCTCATAGATGATGGCTTAATCAAAGTGGAAAATCCTAGTGAATCATCTAGTGAAGATACTAATCTCGAGCATGATCAATATCAGGAATCCATGTCTAGCAATGGTTCTCATATCACATCTACTTTTTCCACCATTCCTCTATCTCCTAAAGCTTCATCATGTCTATCAAGAACTGATCCTAATGATGACTATGTCTACCCTCAAGGACTACCTCTAAAAGAGATCCAAGCTAATCAAAATATGGTTGCAAGTCTTTCTTAGGCTTCAAATATCATAGACCCAAAGTAACCATGTGCTTTAATGCTTATCATGCCTACTCAAAAGGATACTCCATCAGCCTGTCAAGAATCTCCTATGCGGATCAAAAATCCTACCTCATCCTTAAAATTGGCTCCATGTCAATAGGGAAATCCATAGTATGAAGAAACTAATATCAGTAATGATCAAGATCAATATATCCATTCGACCATCTCTACTGAGATTATTGAAAAACAAGAGAAAAAGTACCCTTTCTGAACCATCTAATGATCCTTGTCAAGATCGAAGTATCCCATCATCTCCATGTCAGGCTCCTCCATATCCACCTCAAGAAAACATCATTCCTCAAAATCCCTTGTAGAATAATAAATCCCCTCAAGTTTCCACTGCTCCTATCAAAGCTACTCGTGCTCCTATTGATATAAAGATGAATTAAAAAGAGAAGAGCCTTGGTCATGCAGCTCACTCTAAAGATGTTGATATCCCTTCCACACCTTATATCCCTCCATTCAAATGTAAGCATGTGCCTTCTCCATCCTCCAAATCAATCCTTGGTCCCTATATCCCAAGGATAACACCTTCAAACCTTCCATCTATTTTGGGTCCTTATATCCCTCCATCCACCATGCCTATCAATACTAGTTTGTCATCCACTTACCCTATCCCCTATCAAGATCAAGAATGACATGCATCCTTGAACTCTCCCTATCAAACCATCCATATGAACTAGACATATCAGCCCTATCCATCCATAGTTCCCAAGTCTTTCGGAAGCAATTTGGATGTGCAACGAAGAAACCACAAATACAAGAAACCACTTGCATATGATGATCCCTATGTCAAGTCTAATCGACATGTGATTACAACTAAAAAGGAAATATTCAAAAGATTGCAAAGGTCCACTAAGAAAAGAATAAAATCAAAGAAAATATGGGTTCCTAAATCTATCATGGAAGAATTGCATTCTAATTCATCCAAAAGCGAAGGAATATCAAAAGCTATGTGGATTCCCAAGTCTCTTCTAAAGGACTTGGATACAAAAAGAAAATCAACAGCCATGTGGATTCGCTCTCTTAAAAGGCTTGAACTAAGAGGAAAAGTCAGAGTTGGCATCCAAGCTTCCAAAGTCTTCCACTTCATCTCCATCTAAACATCTCCCATCTTCTAACTCTCTTTTGGGTCGTTAGGTCCCAAAATCTATTACCTTGAATACTTCATCCTCTTTGTCATCCATCTTGGGTCCTTGCATACCAAGATCCATATCCACTCATCCATCAAAGTCTCAAGCTATTCCCTCCACTTTTCCTCCATCTGTCCACTACCCTTCAAGGGGTGTGTCAATGTTGATCTTATCACCTTTTCCATCTACCTCTACACAAACATTTCAATACCCTATCCAATATACTATACCTACCTACTACCCATCCATCTCATATCCTTCCATTCCTCTTATCCAATCCATCACATAAATCCTTGGATACCATCTCCCTTATCCTCCATATCAATCTTCTCTACCATCACTCGATCAACATCTTTGAGAATACTTTCAGTGGCGTTGGCCCATCATAGCATATCTTTGAAAGGAGCACTATCTAAAGAGAAAGAAGCTTAAGTTCCACCATAAAATAAAAAAGTACAAAAAAAAATGTGCCTTGGTGAAAACCTAGTAAACAGGCGCCTTGGTAGAAAAAGTACAAATAAATCAATCCGTCTTATGGTGAAAACCACTTCTTGTGGCACCTTGGAAAAGTACCATGATGAAAACCTGGCAAACAAGCGTCATGTGTAATTCCTCCTACTTGCACTCTTCGCTTGGGGGGAAGTTCCTTCCATGTCATCTTACCCATCATATCTTACATCCAGTTAGCTCATGAGCATTCATGTTCCTTCTGGTGATCTTGACAAGGTTGAGCCTATCCATGAACATACATATATCCTGACATTCATTATCCTTTCCATCAGCCTACTCACTTTCTCTCATCCATTGTACCCTATCATGATCTTGCTTATCCCAAGCCTATCCTCGCTATCTCTGAACATTCCTGCACTAATCCCAAAACATCCACTTATACCTCCATCATTTTTTATCCTGATCATAGCTATATCCTATCCAATCTAATTGACCCCTTGGTCTTGATTATTATTGGAAAAAAGGTTCTTAGAAGTCTCGTGACATGTCCATTCTTTTGGACCACATGCTTTTCATGACATCAAGGCATTAGCCTATATGCTATCTAGCACCACTCCATGAGCCTACATTGCTATATTCTTTTTCCCTAGCTTGGGTAATCTTTAGGAGACTGTCCTTGAGGGTTGCATTCACCCTCTTAATCCATCATGGTCTCTTCTCCCCATCCATCAGCTTTCTAATCCATCTTTAATGTCCTCCACCTTGCTAGACATTGGGGGCAAACCAATGTGATCTTGCTTGATATAGAATAATCTTGTTCCGCAATGCTATATCTATCGCAACATCACTTGGCTCTATACAGTTGCTTTCCTACCTTCCTACTTTCATTTTCTCATGCACATGCTCTTAGTTACCTGTCAAGATACCAACTTACATGGATTGAAACTGGTCGTACTCTAGGGGAAACCTTCCTGGTCTAGGGGGCACTTTCCTATTCCTTTTAGGGATCTCTTTTGTGTTAGTCACCAGTGGTTCTCACTGTGTCTGGCTACTATCGCTTAGCTATTATTGAGATCTCTCTACTTGAGAATCTCCCTACAATTGATATCAATCCATTGAAGTTGGAGTTGAATTCAATGCTCTATCGATCAATACTCAATATTGGCAATTATTTGCTTTAGTTTGTATATAGCTTTCAGTCACTTTCGTGACGCTTGGTTCTTTCGAGAGCCCTCTTGACTTGAACCTAATCTAGAGTCATAGCCTGGGGGCAATCAAATTGACATTGTCTTCGCAACATGAGTCAAGTCAGTCATCGACGTTCTCTACTAGGGGCATGGGTCCCCAAATTTGATCACATCTTTGGTCAGTAATCTTGTCATTTCTAGAAAGGACAATTCACTACTGACACACAAACATGTGTTTCTCAACACCACAATAAATAGTGTTTCTTAACAGTATCTTTGGACGCATTTGTGTTTCTTAACACACATTGGATATTACAAACATAAATAATAGATTTATAGAAATCAAACACATCACACTCACAAGCACAACGGTGTTTCTCAACACCCCTATACATATACACATCTGAAAACTTTGAAACTAGCTGCAATATGCTGAAATTCTATTTGTATGTTATTTGTTCTCATTGATTTTTGTTAATCTTTTCTTTGTCTACTGCTTGTTGGTGTGGTCCCGATGATCTGACAATGTTAAATAAACAGGGTGTATGTTATAAGAGCTTCTACATTAAGGTGGAAAATCTTCCCATCCCTTGATCTTGTTTATTTGTATGCTAAGGTGAGGTCGATACTATCTCCTTGACTGATATTTATCTACTTGTTTACTGGTGTACTCTTAGTATATCAAACTGGAAACAATGTTTAGGTCATCTTGGTTTTTGTGCCTCGATACTTACGTTAGTTTCCCATATCTTATCCGATGAAAGTCATATTCATATTCTTATGGTTGCAGTGGCACCAGTAAGGATTGTATCAACTCTGATGCTCCACAAATGCTCTATGATGAAAACTATTTACGGGGTCCAACAACCACATCTTAGGGATTGCATCTAGCATAGGATTGCACTTTCATTCTAGACTTGCATCGCAATAGCATTTTGATGGTCACTTCATTGTGTTCTCTTGGATTTGTATGATCAGAGATTCTTCTTCAACATTATGGCTTCATCACGACTGCCCAAGTGTTTGATCCTTGCTCTCAATCTTCAAAAGTTCTTTAGGTTTTGACCTAATTTTTATAAGTGCTTCATTTTGCATGAAAATTTCACCCTTGGCTAAATTGACCGCTCTAAATCCATTTTCGGGATCAAAATTGAAATCTGACACTTCTATATAGCTCAAAATCACCTTTTAAATTTTTTGGGACCGACGCAATCGAATGCTTGTGCAGTCAAATTTCTGACATTGCTTTCTTGTCAGAATCATATTCAATCAACATTTCTTGAATCTGTGACATTTTCTCTCACAAAGTCTACTCTAGTCAACTCTGGTCAACCCTAGTCAAACTTGGTCAACCAAACCTCAAAATCCCTTGAAATCACTTATGAGTCTCCCAGAATATGTTTTGAGTTCTTCTCGACCTTCAATTCAACACATATCTACGATTTCTTTCTCTCAATCATCATTATGACGCGTCCTCTTTCCATTTCACTCCCGAGGGGGCAAGATGATTACATCATTGAATCTATCTTAATCAATCTGATCTGATTTAAAAAAATCCCCATTACTAGGGATATCTCATCACTTGAGGCATGTTCAGTTTTCGTACTTCACAGTCAAAACTGGGTATTCCACACTAGGGGCATCTCTGTTCCTTACATATTTTCATTTAGTAGCTATTGGGGCAATCTAACCTCGACTCCTGAGAATCAAGCTTTGTTCTGGGGATGGTCCTTGAAATCTCCCTATTAGGTATTTGAGCGATCTAACTCAGATCCTTGAGAATCAAGCTTCGTTCTGGAGATGATTCTCAAAACCTCGATCTATTAGGAATCCGGGCAATCTAACCTTGACTCTAAAAATCAAGCTCCATTCTAGAGATGATTCTGAAACTCAATCTAGCTGGTATCTGGGAAACCTAACCTAGATATTGGGGGACTAATCTTTGTTCTAGGGACAATCCTAAAAATCTCTATTGACTATGGACAAGTATCGGGGAAATCTAACCCTGACTCCTGAAGATTGAGCCTCATCATGGGGACATTCTTTTGAAAGGTGGAAACCTATTAGGTATTTGAGAAATCTAACTCAGATCTGTGAGAGTCAAGCTTCATTTTGGAGATGGTTCTCAAAATCTCACTGTTAGGTATTAGGGCAATCTAACCTGGATCCCTGAGATTCAAGCTTCATTCTGGAGATGGTTCTCAAAATCTCACTGCTATGTATTGGGGCAATCTAACTCAGATTCCTGAGAGTCAAGCTTCGTTCTGAAGATGACCCTCAAAAACTCGACTTAACCAGTGTCTTGGCAATCTAACCTAGACTTCAGAGAGTTAAGCTCTATTCTGGAGATGACTCTGAAACCTTTATCAATCGATCTTTACATCATCAATTCTTGAAATCAATCTCAACTATTCTTATATGCTTCAAACATCAGATTATTCTTTGAATCAATGCGCTACTCGCACATCAATTCAAAGAGGGGCAAAATGCAATACCCCAAAATTAGCATCTTGCAACCTTAACCAATTTTCTTGCATTTCTTCTGAATCATCAAAGTCCTATTGTACTAGGCAATTTTGAGTTTTGATTAACTCTACTTGACTTAGGTGTCAAATGCAGAAAATCCTAAATCTGCATTAATCACATACTATATTTAATTCCTAAATATCAATTACAATTGGCTAAATAAACGCTATGATCAAATTAATTTAATTACAAAGTCCTAGCACTTTAATTAAATTAAATTCACCCATTTAGCTAAAATACATAAAAAGGAATTAAATAATATTTGATTATTAAATAAGTATCCTCATTTCAATAATTGAATTTAATTATTCAAATAATTGATAAAGTGTATTTATGAGGTCACATTTCATTTATTTAATCAAATAATCTCTCCAAAATCCTCTCTTCAGTTCAGAAATGGAAACTTTGAGTTAACTGTGAATCAAAAGTGCAACAAATCAATTAACTGTTTCATCCACTCAAAATGACAACAATTAACTATTTCTCTCAAAGGAAACTTTCCATTCTGAACTGGGCTCTCATTCTATAAAAGAACTCTCTTATCTCTCTAAAACAAAAGGAGAATCCATTGTTGAAGCATCAAATTGCTGCTGCATTATTAATTCAATAGCTTCGATCTCTGACCTTCCGTGCCAACAGATAGAGGGTTTTTGAATACTAGAACAACAGTTTGTAGTAAGGACATCCGTTCAAGTGGTTGTGATCAAGTCATTTTTCCAATTAAGGGGGCTCTTCCAATCCTTTCAAAGCAAGGCTTTCACCTTAACAATGTCGGGACTTTAATGCACCACTAGGGTACTGGAGGAGATTTTGGTTGCCACAACAAATTCACACATGTCCATTATGAGATTAATCACAATGACATTTTTTATATACCGGTTCAGAAGTGCTTGGCTTTAGCCTATTACCGGTTGGGCATCCACTCTCACTGGCTCTACTAAATCTCTTGGGAGGTAGCCACACTAGAAGAATCATATGAATTTCCCTTACATCCAAGATCCATAAAGGTGAGGGGAGAGGATACGTTCATATAGTTCTTGGAATTACAATCTAGAAAACACTTCAATCACGCAAGACAATGATTCATTTTAAGCACCAACCGAAGTGTGTTCTAACTACTAAAAACATACATGAGAGTTTTGTAAAAACACGTATGTCTTCGACAAGCGTCTTGTAGTAAATATGTTAGTAGTTTGTAATTCCTTTCTTCATCTCAGCATCCTGCAAACCACCATTAAGCTGTTTTAGAGATAGAAACCAGAAAAACACAGTCAACAACAAACAACAAACATTAGTCGTCAGAAAACAACAGAAACAAAGATAAAAAATTGCAATTTTAAAGTCACTGGAGTTAAATTTTGGGTGAAGAATTATTACGGTTCGTGTGAAGAAATTTACAATCGCACGTGAAGAAATGCATGTACTTGCAAAACTTCGCACGGTTATGCGAGAAATTTCATGTGAACTTTTAGGTCAAAGATGTATGGACGGGGCACAAAATTGAAATAAGTAATAAAATGAGGCCTTGCTATTCAACCATATGCTTCAACATAGTCCTTGTTCATCAGCCACTTAGGTCGAGTAGAGTCAGTCAAAACTCAGAATTGCCTAGTACAATAGGACTTTGATGATTCAGAAGAATGACAAATGCAACAAAATTGGTTAGGGTTGCAAGATGCCAATTTTGGGGTGTTACACCTAGTACCAGTAGATAAGAAAGTGGCTAAAATTCAGTTAGTTGATGATGTCGATAGCATCTTAACAAGATTCAAAGCACACTTCACAAGTTTAGTAGACTCAACTACTAGAACTGCAGAAGAAAATTACAAAAAGGAAAGATTGTATGAATTGGTAAAGAACTTCTCTTTAGATCTCAATTTATTGAAGATTGGTCAGACAATTCTGAAAGAGTTGGCATCAAAAGGCAGGAAAGTAATAGCAAATTGCATGGATAGAGGCAAACTCACTTCTGAGCACATCAAGAAGATTGAGGAGGCAAATATCTTGGTTGATAACATAAGGCAATCAGTTGAAACATCATCCCAAGACATCAATATCTGCAACAATATCTATCAAGGTCAGATAGACAAGATTGAAAAAGCTAAGATGGAGATCAACAAGATAAGGATCAGGTAGACCAAACTAAGAAATGCACTTGCGCCCTCCTTAGCTGTTTTGAATGAGAACATCAAACAAATAGATGCAACTATTTACACATGATCAAGGACCCTACATGGATCTGACAAAGATGGAGAAGCTTACATATTCCTTATGCACCCATCTTCAGATAGTTGATGCACTGAAGGCATTCTGGCAGCAAGAGATCAAGAATCTTTAGATTGCTTATCTAGATGTGTACTTGGAGTAAGTACCTAGAGACTTACAATTTTGACACCTTTGTCATTAATGTCAAAGGGGGAGTAATGTATGTATATAAGGAGTATGTTATATAGCCAAAGTTATGATATAAAGCTTTTTGTTGTTAAGTAAAAGTTTAAGCAACTTGGCCACATTCCTTTGTTGCCATTAATGATAAAGGGTGAGATTGTTGAAAAGTTGACACTCAGGGTGTATAAGACTTATTTTGTGTTGTCATTATGGAAACAAAATCATATGAAGTTTTGACAATAAATTTTGAAGAGCAAAATTGACTAAGTACAAAAAACTGAACAGTTCAGAGTTATTTAGTTGATCAGAGCACCAGCGCTGTGTACGATCGAGTCAGACTATGCACATTCATACATAAGCTCTATGATATATTTTTATGTTTACCCTATACACGCATGGTATGGAATGACAGTACGAAGAAGTTACAGGAAGATTAAGTGACACTAACTATTCAAAAAATAGAGTATGGAGCTGACCTCAAAGTTTGAATCAGCGTATAATATTTTGTTTTGTAAAGGCTATGCGCCTATTGTAATAAGTTTGTAATTAT
The DNA here is from genome assembly GCA_018584345.1 of Thuja plicata. Classification (NCBI taxonomy): domain Eukaryota; kingdom Viridiplantae; phylum Streptophyta; class Pinopsida; order Cupressales; family Cupressaceae; genus Thuja; species Thuja plicata. Next base: position 1,277,455 of record MU225557.1, on the reverse strand, counting down.
GTCTTAATCATTCATGTAAACATGCTTAAACCAATTTGTTTTGAAGCATTGTGTATGTTGTTTTTGGGCCGACTAAGGTCTTGTTTTTAGTCGCGTCTATTGAGTATGTATATATACTCAATATGTATTTTGTATTTGGGTGTCGATGATAAAGAAGTAGAGAAGATATTCAGAAGATCAATATGAAAAAACTAGTATGAAGTAAGAAGTCTACAAGAGATCAAAGCATCAGCGCATAAATGGAACTAATTAGACAATAGTGTCATTAAAGAAGTTCATTTTTGATATAGTGTATATCAGTTATCAGAAGGTTGTAGCCTTCATCTTATTGAGCAGTGAACTCTGGCCGTGAGCCAACCACCTCTAACAGGGTTTTTGTAAAGACTCCTAATAGGGTCATTGTACTTGATTTGTAAAGACTACTCCTAACAGGAAAAATGAACTTTAACAGGTTCATTATACTAGTACAATCATTTGTGGGTACTAATTCCCACCGGGGTTTTCCTCTAATCAAGGTTTTCCTGTAATCATATCTTGTGTTATGTGTTGTGCTTAATTTATCTATTTAATATAAGTTTAAAGTTGTTGAATTATAATTAATAAACAAACATTGATTCACCCCCCCCTCGCTGTGTTTCTAACACATGGCTCATAATCATTCATCACAGCGTCTCTCTAAGCAAGTTGACGCACATGCTCACTTTGTTCGTCATGCAGTTGAAGAAGGAAAGCTGAAAGTTGTTAAGATTGATACCCAGATCAATCCGATAGATATATTCACAAAGGTTGTTGCCAAAGATAAATTTGAAAGTGTAAGGACTTCTCTTGGGCTTGTGAAGAAAAGATAAATCATCATTTAAGCAAGGCATTGGGTGATCAGTTGTAGCAATTGTTGTCCTTTAGGTGGGAGGTGGGAGTTTGTTGAGAAGTGAAGGCCAACAGTCATAATATTTATTTCCCTCTTATGGTGACTCTTCAATTTTGAAGACTCTTCATTATGTAATATCATTGGAGCCTTTTATATATGCTACTCCTGCTAATTTATAAATATCTTTTTAGGCATTAATACAATACTCTGCAGTCTGGACGTAGCCACATTTGTAGTGAACCAGGATAAATATTGGTGTTGTGTATTTGTCTATTTTACTTTGTGTCTGTTGTTTACTTTTTCGCTTTCAAATCCTTTTAGGGATACTCTACAGATAAAAATAATGATTGCATTTTATGGAGAGAAGAGTGTGGAAGAAAGGCAACAATGACCCACTTTGTTGAGGAAAACTCATGATGTGGTTTGTACATAAAAAATACAAAAATGTAGAATAATGTGAGTGGAAATTTTAGTCCATTCTAAGCTCTATCCAACCGATATCTTTGAAAAAATGTTTGAACGTGATAGAAAACATTATGTTAGTTGTACCCACCCATGATGGCTTGAAATTGATGGCCTTTTGAATTCTCTCTAGCATCACACTAAAAAATGCTTATATTTATATGTTCATTTTCAATATTCAATGGTATTCACCTAAGATTTGATATTCATTCATATTTTTAATTTTCAATAATCATTAACCAAAATATTGAAAAATGCTTATATTTATATGTTCATTTTCAATATTCAATGGTATTCACCTAAAATTTGATACTCAATCATATTTTAATTTTCAATAATCATTGACCAAAATATTGAAAAAAGGCAAAAAAGCATTACACCTTGTACTTGTATAATGGACTCTAATCTCATGTCACTTGAAATACTTCATCTTTGAAAATAAATGAATAAGATCAACTTCATTGTATGTGCCATCAGTCCATTCTTCATTTATGTATATTAAAAGTTCAATTATTTGATTAAGGTTTTTCAATAGATTAATGTAAAAATCATAATTTATTATTATTTTTCTAAAAAAATATTTTATTTCTTTTTGTCTAAAAAATTATGTTAAGACATTTTTCTTCAAGTTATGACTGATATATTTAAAATATATTGTGAAGAAGTGAGCTTTTTCAAGGTCTTACATTCAAATGAGTTATGTCATCTCAATAAGAAATGGAGAAAATATTATCATTAGATGCTTGCCTAATAATTCTTTCAGTAAATAAAATATAATCATTTGTACTTGTATCCTATTTATTATCACTGATTGACAAAAAATAGCGTATTTCTTTATTGTTTTCTAAAATTAAAACTATTTTATTGTTTCACATCATGCTCAAATTATAGAGTGGAGAGGGAGGCACACACCTCTTCTAACAAGGATTTTGCACTTGTTTCAACAATATTATTTAAAATTGGGTCAAATATATATTTTCTTATACTTTCATTCAACCAAATTTCTACATGGTCGCTCCAATCATGCATTTTCTTCTAAGGTCCCCTTGTATAAGAAAATTAGGTCAAACATGTATTTCCTTATAACAACATGCATTTTCATATGCTTTCTGCATGACAAAAATATGTATTTTTTTTCTTCTTTGGTGATAGTCTTTGGAATGTGCTTTTATTTTTGTGTGCTATTCTCTAATGGTCCTCTAGATAAAAAAAAGTTAAATATGTTAGAAATAGTGTTGTATTTTAAATACAAATTAAAATATGGTGATAAAATAATGTCATTACTTTTTTCACCTGCCATGTATATGCTTTGGATATGGTTTGGAGAGCTAACCTATTTACATGTGAGTAAAGGTGAGTGACTGCGATTAAGATTCAAAGGTAGGTAGGAACATGGTTGAGGTGAAGTGATCTAACCATTTGATAAGAAATGGTCATGATCGGAACCTTAAACACACACATACCACATAGTTTCATGTAGAACTTGCATTTAAATAATATGATAAGTTAGTTTACATGATCTTAGTTGATCTCAATGGTTATTGTTTTCGTCCTTATGTTTTAAATAATATGACAAAGAAAAATGGGAATTATTATCTTTGATTTCGTTAATATGTTCATTCTTCATACTTGTACATTCTTGGAAAAATAGATACTTTGATATCAAGAGAATAATGTCTTTGCTTTCATTCAACCAAATTTTCACTATGTACATGTAGTCAACTTGAAAGAATAATTTGAGTAGTAAATTTTATTTACAAGTTAGTCAACGATGGGGGATGTATTAAAAACCTTTATGTAGTTTGAAATGTAATACTAATTATATTAATTTTGAGAAGAAAAAAATTGCCAAAGTCTAACATTCTTATATCAAACAACAACATTGATATGATGAAGTATATCATCTAGAAGTATTCAAATGTTGTAACCATTTTTAAGAGATGAAAAGGCTAACCATTATTCTAGCACCTTAGAAATAAATAAAGATTTCAATGGAAATTTTATAATTTAGAAAATAGTAATTAAGGCTTTAGTCAAAGAAGAAAAATAATATACTTTTCTTGTCTAAAACTAAAATGTTATCTCAGCATTTGATATCAAATAATATCAATTTTAAAAAAAAGAATTTTATATAATACGATAGACTAAAATATCCTACTAAATAAACATTAAAAATGAGTATTTGTATGAGTTAGCAGCACTTTATACTAAATCATAAAATTATAGAAAATTATATTTCAATTTTTTTCAATTTTTTTTCCTTTTTCTTAAGATGTTCCAACTTGAATCCATTCTAAATTTTGTATTCAATCTATATAAAATATGTTAGATCGAATAGAGAATTAATGAAATTAAAAGGAAAATAAAATGTAAAGTAGAATTGATTTTCTATATAATAAAGACAAAGTTAAGTGATGTGTAGTGTTGACTATGATAGTGTGTGATACTGAAACATCACAAATAGTGGAAAACAAATTTACAACATACACACACATACACATATATATCATTGTCAAACGATTACGTATTTACATACTATTATTTTTAATGTTATAACTCAAAACAAATAAAATCCATTAACATCCTTCAAAAACAGAAACATCTCATTTCGCCAAAATTCTCTATAATGAGAAAAGTTACCTCCGTAAATCTTATCAAAGTAGTGCCCCTCTAATGTTTGTGTTTCTATAGTAGATAATGTTATTGTTTGCACCTTCGTCTTTGTCTTGATAAAAATTTCTTCCTCTGACATGACAAGTAGAAGCTTTTACCAACCATACACTCTTATCTCCTCCAAACTCTTCAAATTTCAATAACATTGTGGTAACCTTTGCAATGCCTCAAACCATTATTGTCAAAGGTTTTAGTGAAGGAAGTGCTCCCTCTTCCACAATTGGCAGCTGCTCTATCTTCTCCAGCTCTAACATTGAAAATATCTCAAGCTTAGGAAATCCTCTCCTCTTTCCAAATTCCTCTGGTAACTTCTCTATGTTGGGGCACTTAACTATGTCTAGTTGCTTTAGACTGGGAAGTTTGTGCAAAGCAGGTAGCTGTTTCAGCATGCGGCAGTTGAAAATACTAATGGAGCTCAGATGTTGAAATACACAAAATGAATTTTCTATCTGCAGTAACTGAAGACACAATAGCCAGAGTTTTCTCAAATTTGACAAGGAATTTGTGTGTTTGTGTAGTCTTTCCATACCTGTGAGATGCAAATATATAGACTTCATCTGCTTCATGTTACCCACCATTCCTTCTTGAATTATTTCACTGTTATTTTCAAGTCCCAACCTTTTGAGGTGTTGCAAGGTATCTAAAGCACTGATTGAAAGTGATTTTTTTCCACTCTTATTCAATCTTATATTTGAAGAACTATGGGCAGCCAGGTACTGTAGAGACGTAAGGTGTGAGACCCCATAAGGCAAGTACTGCATATGTTTACATGAACCAATGTCCAAAAGTTTTAGGGAAGACAACTTAGAAATGTCGGCCAGAAGTTCAGTGATATCAGATCGATAAAGATCTAATATTTGAAGGTTTTGGAGAGCAGTAACAGAGTGAGACAGCCTTTTGATTGGCACAGGAAATAATCGGAGGCAAACTAAATTCCTTAAACATTCCATGTCTTTTGGCAACGACTGGAGTGAAGTTTTTGACAAATCCAGGACCTTGAGAGACCTCTTTTGGAAATTTTGTCAAAGAAGGATTCCAAGCAAGCAGCAAGTAGCGGGTGTAGGGAGCTCTCAATGCCTTTGGAATTCTAGTCAGACTGTTGTTAGTCAAAGAAATTCTGACATGTTTCGAACAACCATTCGCTTGAATCTCAAGAATGCCTCGGCCTGATTGAAAGAAACATTTTTCTTCCTTCTCAGCAATTTGATGTGCTAAATCATACAAAACATCATGCACACGGAAAAAAATCACTGTTCCATCATTATCCTTACGGACTGGTTCAACAAGGCATCTATCTTCTAAAAGATTGACATATATCTCTCCACTTTTGAGAGGATTCGTCCCAATGATCAACCCTCTTCAATCCAGTACAATGCTGCGACTTCAGTACTGATGACTTGGGCTTTTGAGAAAGCAGCAAGGTAGAGGAAGCACAACTGCAAGGTAATGCCATAGTCAGCCACTTCCGCCAAAGAATCGTAGCTTAATCTCAACCTACCCGAAAGCGTGCCTGAAAGGGAGTGTGTAGTTTTGTTCTGCAACCTCTGCAGTGCGAATTCCCGTTCATTTGCTTGTGTGATTCCTGCCATTGCATACCCAATTACTTTGAGAGCTAACGGAAGCCCCCCACAGTCCTTGCAGACTCCCCTCTCTATTTCTATGTCAATGCCCCTAGGAAAAATTCCTTCGCTCTGTGGAAAAACGTGGAAAGAAAACAAACTCCAACTTTCATCATTAGTCAAATCTTGCATTTGAATGAGTGATGAAGGCGTAACACCCAGCCGTGACTCGTGAGAGCACACTCTTACTTCTGGAGGTGGCAATGATGATGTTGGACTTGTGGTGTGGAAATAGAGGCACACACGGCTCCTCTAACAAGTAGCTTGCACTTGTTTCCCAGAAATCATCTAAAAGCAGGGCAAACTTATGTTTTGCCATAGTTTCATTCAACCAAGTTTTTGTTTAAAAACCAGGCACAGAGGAGAAACCCAAATACGGGCTCTCCTGAACACAGGCCAAATCATTGATTTATAGGAGATACATATTAAATGCCAGATTTACAATAGCATATAGTTGGATGCAATATTTATTATGGACGGTGAAAGTTTGTTGGATGGTGGTCTGTACTGTGCTAGGATGGTGGTCTGTACAAATTTGAATAAGAAATTTAAGTCATACGAGATCGCCCCAAGACTATATGTTCTTACCAGAATACATTAGGCTGGGATCCCAATGAGGCCCAAAGTGGAGACAATAGCAAGCATTCCAACCTTGCAAATGGTAATCTTATGGGTCGTGAGTGCTACAAGAAGCACATTTGCCTTCTTAAAAGATTAGATTTCGTAACTGATTTTCTTCCATATTGCTTCCTCAAATCTCATAACGCCTCACATGCAGTTTGTCTGTCTATTAGCAAAAGTCCACCCTCTAAATTCGTAATGCTACAGAATATACAACCCAGTTGGGCTTTAATCTGTGTTCGATTTGGGGATTTTGATTATATATTCCAATGCTGGGAAGGTCCTTTCAAAGGGAATTTAGATTGTTGGGTGAATTGAATCTTTAGTATGTGGGTGAGGAGAAAGTAGAAATGTGTATGGCCAATAATCGCTGGACCCGGGAATTTTGACTTACACAGTGAGAGTGGTAATTTACTTAATTGAAGAATATAGAATATATATATATATTTTTTAGACACACATAGAACTTGCATTTGTGAATGGTCATGTAGAATGTAGATGGCTAAGACATAGATTCAGTGTGAAGCATCTGTAGTTCACTACAATGCATTAAATGTTCATATTTTCAGTGTGATGTTTCTGTAGTCTTTATATTCTGTCTTCTCCACTAAATTTTGTCTTCTCCACTACAAATATCAGCAATTCTAGTCTTTATATTCGTCAAATATTAGAAACTGGTCAAACACACAATATTCAAATTCTATTTACTGAAATTCTAGTGTGAACCACCAAAACTTGTCGCCAACGGGTTTTAGGTGAAACGACCACATAAGATGAAGATTGGAGAAATCAAACTAGCAGAATAAAAATAATTACTTCAGGATGTACGGTATGTGCCTTTCTACAACCTTGGCACTATTATTATTATATACTAATATACGAGGGGCGATTAATACTCTCCAAAAACTTACACCGTATCTGGGTAGGAGTAAATGGTCTGTTCATTTATAATAGAAAATTTTCTTATGGATTTTCAAAACCCAGTAAGACTAGGTCTAAGTGATTTGGGAAAATGGCTCCACCAAATATTGAAGGTGAGATGGAGTTTGAAACCCACGTACTGGATTTTCATGCATTTAAATCGATGAATGAAGGGGAGGATGCGAAGCTCATTGATATTTGGCTGAGTCTAAATTTAAAGCATATGTTATATAAAAATCTTGCAAAAAAAACCATTTAAGAAGGCTGAGAGATTGCAGAAATGGAACGGCTAGCATAGAGAACAATCTAAAAAAATCAACACCCAAATGAGTTCATTGTTAGATTTCAGAGTAATAGGGAATTAGACAACTTACCTCAACTTTGATTATTGCTCCCTCTGTGATGTAGAACGCAGGAAAATATCCCGAAAAGGCTCCCTTCAATAAACACATGAGCAGAATATGGAAACTGGTCATAGAATGAGCAGGGCACATTTATTAATCAATAGGAGAAATGCATGTTCGATGCCAGCTACCTGCTGAAGCATGTGCCATATTACACACTCATGCAAAAGACATGTCAAAAGGGAAGAGAATCTTCCGAAAGACGAAAAATCTCCAGGCCATGCAAGATGAAAACATTCTCACCATGTAACCCATCTACATAATGTCATTTGCAAGGCCCCTCACATTTTCCCTAATATTTCGATGGGAAAAATAAAAGATTACTCGGAAAATTGCCACCAGCCAATAGGAAAATAGGATAAAAGGGATTTATAATTTTGACATTAGTTTATTTTGGGAATTCTGCGACACAGGGACTAACAATTCAATATATGTTATTTTTCGTTTTGTAAAATTGATGTAGACATGGAGTGGTTGGACACTATACATTACTAAAATATTAATTATATTCAAGATTTATAATGAGTTAATTAAAATTGAGTGAGTATTAAATCTAAGATTATATGGAAAAAATACTAAATTAAGTATATTGTAAATGTGATTTAAAGATTTGAAAATAATATATATTTTAAAGTCCTTAGTAATTTGAAGAATTTAAATTGAAAGACTCATTAGTGTAAAGGATGTTCTTTACTATTCTCATTCTATATTATTCATTCATTCTAAAATCCATTCTCTTAAATGTTTAGGACTTTGAAATTCAAAGCTCTTTATGAAAATGTCATACATGTAATCTTAATTTGGTATAAGTTTCCTATTCATATGTAGTCTTCTTAAAATGTCTCCATATTGATGCTAGCATTATTAGAATATTGACCTAGATGCTAGAGTGCCAACACACCACATTAAAATATTGAAAATATGTTTATTTTGACCATTGTACATATTTGAAATGGCTAGCTCAAACTCAACTTTACAAAAATACATGTTTTGCATCTTTCTAATTCACTCTTAAATATTGAAATACTTTCTTAATCACTTTAAATTATTGATAGCATCTACTATTTATATACATTCTACATTTCTGAAATGCTTGTACAACTCTTACATTGTCAATTCTTATATGTTATTTCCTCCATAATCAAAACTCTACAAAGTACACATCATCCTTGGTCAATCCACTTCATTTATCCTCCTCTATTTTTATTGAACATTTTATAGCCCTCCAAAAAATTGTTTCAGATTTTATTACATCTCCGAAGCATCTATGCACTAGAAGATTGCACATACCATAACTCTTCTAGATATGGTTAGGGTGAAATGTGTCATTTAGGTCACTTGTTATAATATTTTTTCGTAACATACAAGCCAATTTTGTCTTTCATATAGGTTTAAGCACTTATATCTTATCAATCACATCATTGATTATAGAATCTAGATTCTATAGGCAGAGGTTTATGAGGACGAAATGTATATTAAGTGAAATTTAAGTAGATTAGACAAATGATCAAAGGATGCACTTATATTATATTTTATAGACCAGTAATATATTATTGAATATAATATTATAAAATTTTATTGTAAAATAATTACACATTTATATACTATTATTTTGAATGATACAACTCAAAACAAATAAAATCCATTAACATTATCCAAAAACTGAAATATCTCATTATGCCAATATTCCCCGTAATGAAAATATTTACCCCCACGAACCTTATCGAAGAAACGCTCCTCTAGTGCTTGTGTTTCTATGGTAGATAATGTTATTGTTTGCACCTTGCTCTTTGCCTTGATTAAGTGTTCTTCTTCTGTCATAGAAAGTAGAACCTTTGAGCAACCATACACTCTTATCTTCTCTACACTCTTCAAATTCCAGTAACATAGCGGTAGCCTTTGTAATGCCTCACACTTCATTATTGTTAATATTTTGAGTGAAGGCAGTGCTCCTCCTTCCACTATTGGGAGCTGCTCTATATTATCTACCTCCAACATTGAAAATATCTCAAGGTTAGGAAATCCTCCCCTCTTGCCAAACTCTGGAGGTTTCTCTATGTTTTGGCACTTGATAATGTCTAGATGCTTTAAACTAGGAAGTTTATGCAAAGCAGGTAGTTGTTTCAGCATTGGACAGTTATAAATAGTAATAGAACTGAGATGTTGAAATTCACAAAATGAATTTTCTATATGGAGTAACTGAGGACACAATAGCCAGAGTTTCCTCAATTTTGACATGGAAGTCATATCATAGGGCAGCCTTTCCATATCTGTGAGAAACAAATATAGGGATTCCATCTGCTTCATGCTTCCTAGTATACCTTCTTGAATTGTTTCACCATTATTGCAAAGCCCCAATCTTTTGAGTTGTTTTAGGGTTCCCAAATCACTAATTGAAAGCCGATTTTTTCCACACTTATTCCACCCTATGTTTGAAGATCCATGTGCAGCCAGATACTCCAAAGACGTAAGGTGTGAGACCCCATAAGGCATGTATTGCAGATGTTTGCAGGAACCAACGTCTAAAAGTTTTAGGGAAGTCAACTTACAAATGTCTTTTGGGAGTTTTTCAATATTAGATCGAAAAAGATCTAATACTTGAAGGTTTTTGAGAGCAGCAATAGAGTTTGGTAATCTCTTGATTGGCAAATAGTGTAATCGGAGACAAACTAAATTCTTTAAACATCCTATGTTTTTTGGCAGCAACCTGATGGCAGTCCGTGACAAATCAAGGACCTTGAGAGCAGTCATACTCTCAATGACCTCTTTTGGAATTTCTGTCAAAGAATAATTCCAAGAAAGTAGCAAGGAGTGGATATAGGGAGCTCTAAATGCCTTTGGAACCTTAGTCAAATTGTTATGCATCAATGAAATTCTAATGTGTCCTGAACAGTCATCTACTGGAATCTCAGAAAAACCTCTGTCTGCCTTAAAAAAGCATTTTTCTTCATTCTGAGCAATTTGATGTGCCAAATCATACAAAACGTCATGCACCTTGAAAAAGATCACCCTTCCATTGGATTCCTTCTGGAGTGGCTCAATAAGGCATCGATCTGCTAACAAATTGACGCATATCTCTCCAATTTTGAGAGGATTCGTTCCTACCACAAATCCTTCCCCAATCCAGTACAATGTCGCAACTTCAGTACTGATGGCTTCGTCTTCTGAGAAAGCAGCAAGGCAGAGGAAGCACAACTGCAAGGAGATGCCGTAGCCAGCCACATCAGCCAAGGCATCGTAGCTTAATCTTAACCTGCTCAAAAGCGTGCCTGAAAGCGAGTGTGTAACATCATTCTGCAACCTCTTAAGTGCAAGGTCCCATTCATTTGAGTGAAGAATCCCTGCCATTGCATGCCCGATCACTTTGAGGGCTAACGGAAGCCCCCCACACTCCTTGCAGACACCTCTCGCTATTTCTTCGTCAATACTCCTGGGCAAAATTCCTTCGTTGTGTGGAAAAGCGTGGAAAGAAAACAAACGCCAACTATCATCTTCTGTCAAATCCTCCATTTGTATGAGTGATGAATTCGAAACACCCAGCTGTGAGAGCACACTAGTAGTTCTGGAAGTGGCAATGATGATGTTGGAGTTGTGGTGTGGAAAGAGAGGCAAACACAGCTCCTGTAACAACGAGGTTGCACTTGTTTCCCAAATATCATCTAAAAACAGGGTAAACTTGTATTTTCTCATGCATTCATTCAACCAAGTTTTCACATGGTCTTCCTCCCTACTGTTCAATCTTTCATTTACTTTTAAAGATATTTGTTTGACAAGATCTTTTCTGAGAGTATTGAAAGATGGATTTTGTGAAACAGTGAGCCAAAGCATCAAGCCATTGCGAAAGAGACTATGTACCTGGTTACTGTTAAAGATTCGTTTGAGTAGAAGGGTCTTACCGGCCCCGCCCTTCCCAACTATGCCCAAACGACACAAGTTTTTGTGCTGCTGTGAATGGATCAGCTCCACAACTCTGTATGATGCAGAATCTTGTCCGACAATAAGTGCCTCCTCAATATACCTCTTGTTGAAAGTAACTAAGGATAGTGGGACTATTTTCATTTTTTCCAATGCACGATTCACAATACTCTCCAACATCGTCTGTACCTCACTGAACGTCACATGAGAAACTTGATTTTAAAACATAGAAGCATCCTTCCTAAACAGTGATGGCTATTTTACTTTACATGGAAAATAGAAATACTGCATGAAAGAGAAGGTATGACAAAAGCTACGCAGAAGAATGATTAAACGCTGCTTACTCTTTGCTATTGATGATTGCGCCCATGTAAAATGAGACATTGTGGAGTGCCGTCTTCCAGTCCTGGAGCTTTTCTGAGCTGTATCTATGATTTTCTTCATACTCGGAGAAAGCATTCGCATACACACCTTTTCCTTGAGCTACCCATCGCAGATCAGTAGGTTGAACACAGTAAAAGACAGGAATGATAGGTTTGCCAGATTTGAGTATAAAGGACAACTCAGCTAGACACCATGGCGATCGTGCATATGTGGGAGAGAAAATTGTTACGTGAAGGGAAGCACTACGTATTGCTTCTTCGACCGCTGCAGGAAAGAAGTCTCCAAACTGAAGCCCCTCGGAATCAAGAAAAACCCTAAAACCCTTGGCGTGGAGGGCATTGTAGATAGCTCTGGCGAGCGTGTCCTTCACATCTGGTCCACGATGATTAATAAATATGCCCCACGGTTCCTTTTGAAACGGCGCTGAGGCTGTAGCAAAAGCAGGTGCAGATGGAGGTGCAATTTCTTCAAAAGCATTTGAAACTTCCATCTCTAACTGACTATCCTTGGTAGATGTAAACGCAACCTGTGCCATGGAATCCGATTGAACTCAACACAGGAAAAATCAGAAAGCAGGTTTGGCGGTGGGCCTGTGAAAGAGATTACTATACATATAAAAAGTGAAAGGCAGAAGCGACCCGCTTTGTGAGGAAAACGCGTGATGTGGTTTGAGCATTAAAAAATGGCAAGAGCGCAGAATAATGTGACTCGAAGTGGTCTGTCCCGTATAAGCTCTGTCCAGCTGATGCTTTAAAAAAACGCTTGATCTTGATGAAAAACATTACAATAGCTGTAACCATACCTGCCCAAGATCGCTTGAACGTGATAATAAGCATTATAACAATTGTACACACCCATGATTGCTGAAGATTGTCGTGACTTTTGCATTTTCTCCAGCAGCGCAGTTAAAAATGCTATATAGTATTCATTTTACTTGACCCTTCATGATCGTTTGAATGTGATATAAAACATTATAATATCGGTACCCTGGCAAAATTATTGAAAAGTATATATATATTTTTTTCAAAATTCAAGATTATTTTAATGTTTCACACGATGCTTGAGTTGTGGAGTGGTTGTGGAGTGGAGAGGGAGGTAAACACAACTCTTGTAACGAGAAGGTTGCATTTGGTTCCTACACATCATTTAAAACTAGCTCATCTCTAGTTTGAGATATTTCATTTACGTTAAGATCTATAACCGAAAATAGTAACTAAGGGTTTGGTTAAAGAAGCAAAATAATATTTTTGGGGTTTAAAAATAAAATATTATCTTAGCATTTGATATAAATGTTATCAGTTTTTAAATAAGAATCTTATGTATGAAGGGGAATTTTTTATGTCAAAATTTTTCCTCTTTTATTAAGACGTTTCAATTTGAATCTATTGCAATCTTTTATACAAACTATAGAAAATAAGTTAGACTAAATAGAGAAACTGTTAAATTATAAGGAAAATAAAATATAAAGTAAAGTTAATTTCTTATATAATGAGCTTGATTCCTATATGTTTTATTGATTAGTACGGTTATATTTTAGACAATAATGTATAATCAATTTATGAAATAGGTTAACATCAAAAAAATATATGAGGTCATAATTTAGAAGGCATAAAATTATATCCAAGGTATTGTTGTAAAAGTTAATTTGATGATATATTTTTTTTCTATCTTAGCTATTTAAAATTATTATCTTAAATAAACTAGAAGAATGCAATAGCTCCATGAAGGAAAATAAGTTTCAATGATCCATCTTGTTGGGTGCCATAATCACTTCTCCACTTACTAGAACTAAACTTTACTCACAAGGTCAAGGTTGTGATCATGCATGTGAAATTAGTTAATCAATAGAATATGGACAGTTAAGAGTCAACTCTATAAGATTGGGTTATCTCTCTTGTGATTTGGCCTTAGCTTGGACTCAAGAGTGTGTTCCTAGGGCATACCTCAATAGATATTTAAGTAAAAGAAAATAGTCAACATAAAATAATTGTGACCAAACTTAATATTAACTCCAAATATTGTCACTACATCAAGAAAACCTATCTACACTAAACCTCTATATAGTTGATACACCCATGCAAGCATGATCCACATGAAATAAATCCTTCAAAGTCTCCGTGAGGATAGCCTATATGGTTATACTAACAATTATTGATGCATAGACCTACTCATAATACTATATAATTAATCAATATTTTAGTTTTTTAGATGGTGTAAAATTGGGAAGAGGGTTCCAACTAGTGTTTATTCCTCATGTAGAGTAAAAATGCATCATGATAAGGATAGAGTGAAACCAAAAGAATAAGGAGATCTAAATCTACATGCAACTAAGATCATGAAATTGCAAAAAAACATGGTTATCAAATTCATAATAGAGCTACATAAATCCATAAATAATAAGTGAACTATCAAAATAAATATTGTGGTATTTTTATTATACTGTCCTATTCATCTAGCGAAAAATTATATTTGTGCTAGAAAATCTAGCCAAAGAAAGTCTTCATTTGAGACTAATAAATTCTCAACAAGAAGAAATGAAAAATGATAATTGAGGGAGAAAATGATGACATGTAATTGATTCAATGTTTGATAATATTAAGTTGAAGATAATGCAAGTCATTAAACCAGTTAATGGATTGTATTGTCATTGATGTCAACTTGATATCATCTGTACGGTCATGTACATAATGCCAAAGACTTCAGAGAACCAAGGTTATACTTCTAGCAATACATAAAAGTCATGTATTCACTAAGTGACAAAAAACACCGACGGAGTACACACTGACAGACAGAGTAAAGATGACAAGTCATAGTGATACCCGACGACCAGAAGAATAGTGTTTCTCGATGAAGCAGAACCACAGAGTGCCCAATGAGAAAAGTCAGAAGGTTGCCTGACGAGCAAAATCAAGGTTGCCCGACGAGTAAAATTCCAGTGATGCCTAACAGACGGAGATCACAAAGCTAAATAGAGTCTCACCGACGAAACTGTCAATTGTCACTGACAACTAACTGCAGAGTTGACCGAAAGAATAGAGAGTTCAAAAAATGACAAAATATCTAGCTGGCAGAGCAAAAAGAAAGACTTAACTGGTTTTTTTCTTTGTTTTATTCGACTAGAGTTAAGTGATTGATTTAAAGATGATTTGTACAATTGGAAAGAAGATTTCTACGAGACAAATCAGGAGTTATGCTTTAAATCTGATTGGCTAGATTGTTTATCACACCAAGAATCAAGAATCAAGAATCAAGAATCAAGAATCAAGAATCAAGAATCAAGAATCAAGAATCAAGAATCAAGAATCAATGAATATCATGTCTATATAAGAGACAAGCTTAATTCATTTCCATATCACATTCATGGAAAAGGGATTAAGCGGAGTGAATAGAAAGAGGATGCTGAAGAGAAACTGATGAAGAACAACTTCATAAAGTCTAGATCAATCAAGCTGAAGGAGAGCTAAGGAATTCTGTAGACATTGATGAACAGTTGTGCGTGTGTATTTGGGAACCTGTTGAGAAAGACAAAAACACTCAATAAGTCATTGCATTAGCTTGAAAGGTTAGATAAAACGTTCAAAACCACTAATATCGACCTATTTCCTGCTAACCAAGAAGAGTTTAATCAGTAACATATCAACCCTCAGAATATGCTACAAATAAGTGACGAATACAACTTAGCATGAAGGATTTTAGATTAAAAACAAGCTAAAAAGATGATAAAGTATGCATTCTAGCTCTAAAAGTTGAAATGAAACAATGCAAAAAGCATGGAATAATAAAGGAAATATGATTCTAAGAATAATCCAACAACATAACAATGTAATTTTGATATAATGTGAAGGCTTATTTACTCTCAAAAATGGCTTCTATTTATAGAAGAATGAGAGAGAGAGGGGGGACAAGATGAATTAATGAGTGAAGGGGCTCATTAATGGAGGTGTAAGAGCCATTAATGCCCAAGGCATTAATAAGGCATGGGAGAGACATAGGCTTAAGG
>MU225557.1:1242243-1261358 GCA_018584345.1 Thuja plicata | reverse complement strand
GTTGAGAAGGGTTAGAACCTAGGGTAGAAGTGGTTGAGATAGGTTAGGTTGGGGTTTAGGGGAATATTAATAAATGAAATAAACTTATTTAATTCATTTAATAATATAGGAATTAATTATTTAAACATTGAAATTGCTTTTTAATAATTAGGGGACTATAGCCATTTTAATTAAATTAAATAGGCTAGGGGAATGGGTTATTTTGCAAGTGGGTATTTGATTTAGGGATTTATTTATTTCCTTTACAATTAAATACTATAGCCATATTTGATTTTGATTTGATTTGATTGGTCAAAATTGATTTGAATTATATGGCTATAATAGTTAATATAAATTAGTGATAAAAATCACCTAGGACATTAAAAAAGAATTATGCCAAGCAGTAACAGGGTCGTTTGGACATAATTGAGGGTATGATCAAAATTAGGAAAAATACGGTCCATAGTTGGAACAGACCAAATTTAGGTGGTTACATTTTCCCCTCTTTGAATTGATGTGCGAGCAGTGCATTGATTCAAAGAAAGTTTTTGATTTTGACTTCAGAAAGATTGAGAATCCCGTTCTTGGTTGTCGAACGAAATGTTGATGAGATCAGTCTCGCACTTGATCGAACCAAACTGATAGAATTGATTTTGAACTTGGTTGTCATCTAAAGATAAATAAAATATTTTTAAAAATACTAATTTTGAACTTGGTTGTTGTCCAAAAATTGATAATACTGATTCTGAACTTGGTTGTCGTCCAAAGATCAGTAAGAAGCTGCTAGGAGCTTTAATAAAAATATTTTTAAAAATGAGGAAACATAAGATATTCAGCTCATGAGAACCAAAGCTTTCTATCCAACAGATCTGACTTTAGTCAAGGAAACTATTATGCCCCTAGTTTGTTTGATAACGAAGTCATTTTGATGTTGTTTTGAGCAAAAATTTAATTGATGCTAGTGTAATCATGCCCCCTCGGGAATGAAATCGAAGGAAAAGAAATAAATCCCTCAGGTTGAAAAGAATAGAACACTTGCAGGAAGTGGGTGGACAAGAAAAAGTGGAGTAGAAGACGGTGTGTTTAAAATTAAACACACGATTATCAAGTTTATTATGTGAAAATATGAGTGATAAGGCTGATAAAATGATGTTTAGACCAAGATGTATGATGATATGTGCAGTATTTACCAATGTGGTGAATAAATGAAGCAAACCCATAAGTTTTGAAACTGTCACAAAATTGACACTATGCTGCTGAAAATATTGCGGATACCTTTGATTGGTTCCTGATTGAGTAAGAAGAGAATAGAAATGAACTAGGAGTTGTCCGGGAGGAGTTTTGAAAACCCTAAATGTCTCAAAAGACCCATATAAGCCTCCAAAATTACCATTTTACTATTCATTTTCACATTCCTCCATAGAAATTTAGAGAGCTCTACAACAAATATGGTAGTCCTTGTGAGGAAGCACCAATTCAAGATGAGCCACCGACATCAGCGACCAGCCGACTACCCACCACCGGTAAGTGCCTGATAAACTACCCTGTGAATTTTGCATTTTTGAATTTCATGCATTTTTATCAATTTTAGAGGCCTTTGAAGTTAGGATCGCATCCAGGATTCCAGATCGCATCCAGTCAATCTTGACTCGCATCCGGTTTTTCCCGGATCACATCCAATTTTTCCCAGATTGTGCGTCGCATCCAGATTTTCCTAGATTGTATCCAGTTCTTTTAGTTTTGTTTTGTTTTTAGCTAAAATCCATCAGAGGGTTGCATCCTATTTACTTGGGATCGTACCCCGTGTTTAGGATCGCATCCCATTTTTCTGGGATTACATCCCGTATATGCAATCGCATCCTGTATTTCCAGAATCGCATCTGGGAGAAGACTTAGATTGTTAATTTGTTTGGATCTGTTTGCATCCTGCAAACTTGGAATGACTTAGTGGAGTAGGATTCTGGCCCGTGTTGTAGATAGTTTCTGATGTTTTACTGTTGTGTCCAAAATTAGGCCTAGTTTGAGGTAGTCACATTTTACGACACTTATCCTGCATGGGTACTGGCATTGTCTGGCTGACTGTCAGATGATGAGAAGATTACCATGATCCGATGTGGATTGTGTTCATTGATAGGTTTACCCGAGATTTGGGTGAACTGAGGGTTGTTGACTGCTCTTGTCGAGAGGTGGCATTCTGAGCACAACACCTTCCACCTACCCAGTGGAGAGCTTACTGTGACACCTGAGGATGTCTAGAGGATTCTGCACGTACCGATGGTGGGACATGAGGTGTTCTTTGAGTCCAGAGCTGGCGTGGCGATTGGGATTGCTTAAAGATTCTTTCAGGATGATACCATAGATCGTAGATACCTGTCATGGGATTACATGGTCGATCACTATGATCGATTAGCTGTGTACTTGGCCAGATTGGTAGGTGGCATCCTCATGCCAGATAGGGGCCAGCATGGATTCTTGGTGGGCTGGGTGAGCATGGTGGAGCAGATGATCGTCCACCATCGACATTTTTCTTGGGGGAGCTGTATACTAGCCCATATATACAAAGAGCTCCATGAGATCGTATATCACCATACCCGCAGTATGACTCTGGGGATCCTTATTCTTCAGGTTTGGGCATAGGAACACATCCCTATGACACGACTGATTATTGACAGGCAGAGGGTACCCAAGTAGCCCTATGTCTATGTGTATGCAGGCCTCCTACAACAGCCCCATCTGGGCAAGGTTGAGTATTGGCATCGATTATTCAATGATATGACAGAGGTCGTGTGGCGACCATACCTAGACTGTGAGGTATGGACATCTGATGCTTGGCAGATTCCCTTCTTATGTCAGAGCAGATATCTGATAGGCCAGACCAGATACATTATAGAGCACTTCCTGATTACTAGAGTTCTGAGGCAGTATGGGTGGCGACAGGGCCGTATAGAGGATGTTGCAGTGTATGCTCGTATTAGGGACAAGGCATCTGATTGGGGTGCACAGCTGACTTATGAGACTGCATAGCAGGAGATCTGAGACATGGTGGCTATAGACTGGGACCTTCGCCCAGATGTTGAGGATGTAGGAGTTTCAGATGGGTATGCTACAGAGATGCTCTAGTATCCCTTTCCATGATTTACAGCGCCCAAGGAGATCATTACTTGTATAGAGGAGCCTATGGATTATGATCCTGATGACCAACTTGTCAGGGGTAGAGGAGGTAGAGACAGAGCACCTGGGAGACATGGGGGCTGTGATGGTGGAAGAGATGGTGGTAGAGATGGTGGCAGGCATCCCCCTCCAGATGACAGGCATGACGGAGATGATAGAGGTGGCAAAGGAGAGGCTGTAGATCCAGGTGTTGCCAGTGATAGTGGGTAGGGTAGATGACAGAGGTTTAGATTTGTGGCCCCTCAGAGAGATACTGGCCCATTACTTACTATAGAGTAGCAGAGACAGTGGTGACAGAGAGCTCAGGAGAAGGATCTTGGTAGAGATGGGGACTCTTTATCTAGATGTGAGCAGGAGAGGGAGTAGCTCCGAGCTCAGATCATAGTATTGGAGGCTAGGGTTACTATCGCTGATGCTCTTTTAGCAGACAGGGACAGACAACTTGAGTAGCTGAGAGCCGAGAGGGATGCACAGGGGGAGATGCTCAAAGTGGAGAGAGATGCCCATGCCCAGACAATAGTCCATTAGGGATAGAGGGTGACATATTATTATGCCTTATATCACGTGGCAGTTCCGGAGGGTCAAAGAGCACCTTCCTTTTCTCGTGTTGCTCAGCAGTCAGAGGGGGCCATGCCACCTCCAGCAATGCCTTTCATGCCACCTCCTCCTCCTCCTCCTGACCAGGGAGAGGGGGTGGGCCAGAGTTGATTCTTGTTCCATTTTGTATGACATGTACATTTTTGAGAGTATATATGTATATCTGGATCGTGCTGAGATCCCCTTTTTTGTATATCACATTCATTTGTATATGTATCTGATTCATTTTTGGCGTACTAATACTTTTTTATGCTCACTGATACACTTTATACTTTCTGATACACTTTATGCTTTCTGATACACTTTATGCTTTGATTTGTACCATGTATATGAGGATATGTATCTGATGCAGTTTTTGGATTCTGACATGTTTCATGAGTTCTCTTTGCTTGCACAGATGTGGTAAATGTAAATTTTTGCACATGTGAGGATATCTTGATCTCTTGAAGAGTTAGTTTTGCAGATGATAACATCATTTTATGATTTGGATGTGATGTGTTATTACTGATATAAATATGTTATAAATGATACCTATGTGAAAATGCAAAATGTATTTTTTTTTCCAGTTATGCAAAATAGATGTATGGATGCACGTAGGATGTAGAAGTAAAAATGCAATACATGGATGCTTTATTTTTTGTATTTTCCAGTTTCTGTTGTTTCAAATGAATGCAAAATGTATGCTATGGATGTGTAACCATATTTGATATCAGTAATATAGATGATGTAATTAACTTGATGTTCAGAATAAGATAGATTTCCTTATGTTGTTATTACTGTTATAAATGCATCAGGCAATCTTTAAATGCAGCTATATGAAGACTCTTAGGACTTGTCACTGATTTAGAAAATATTGCAACATTTTTATCATCATTGGGCACTTTTCAGAATGGATACCATCTGATAGTACAACCATCACTAATACCCACTGATATTATGAAAGTATGAATACTATTTTTTTTTTGGAATGTCGAAAATAGACTTAGGTACCAAGGCGTAGAAGCCAGGATAACAAAATAGCCACCTTCCTTTTAATATACCAGTTTCTGAGTAAGGCAAGATATTGAACCCGCAATGACCTTGAAAATTCATATCCTTGGGTACATTATGATTTGTATACCTTAGTGAGAATCTGGATCAGAAAACAGATAAGGAAATTGTGTCAAACTCACTGTAGTTTACACATAACAAAGATCGAGATATATGCAGCTATCTACCCATAGTAGCAACTCTTACCATAAACATCCAAGTTAGGTGAAATTTATAGGATCATATAAAACAATTACCATACACAGAAAATCAAGAAAACATTATGCCCCCAATCCTTGTGACTCTTTGTCTTTGCGCAAACGTCATTGAGTAACTAAGAAGATGTAACAAATCATTAATTGAGAATCAATCAGATAAAATTTATAATTACTTAGATGCCCCTAGTTGAAAACATCATCAGGACATTTTAAAGAATTATAATCAACCCAATAGAAAACTGTGTGTTTAAGTAGTACTTGTTCATTCATCTGTCAAACATAGTAAAGATTCATTAATCAGAAAATCAAGCAATATGGTGTTCCATGTTTGTGCATTAATAGGATAATTCTTTCATGTTTGTGATCTACTATAGCCTTGTAGGAATGCTGGTGAATGTCAATGTCATGTCCCATGTTATGAAAAGACACCTTTGTTTTGAAAAGTGACATTGTTGTGCATGTGTCGAGAAACATTATGTCCGTGAGACAAACCATCCTAAAGCAACCTAGCAACCATAACTTACTATACCAGGAAAGATGCCCCCAGTGTAGAATGACTTATTCCTAAGATGTAAAGATAGACAAATCCCAAGCGAGGATAAGAGAGTCTTGTAGGAAAATGAAGTCAGCGTATGAGCACAAGCAAAATTATGAAGGCCTAGTATGAGTAGTGCATTGATAGATGGAGCGCAGAACATAAGTGACACCTGATTGCCAGGTTTTCACCACTTGGCAAGATCTTTTCTCTTTCTTTTTTCTACCAAGATGCCTGTTTTACCAGGTGCTCATCAAGGCACTTTTCTCTTTTTCAATTTTTTTGCTATTTTTTCTTTTTTGAATGTTTTTATAATATCAAGGCACCTGTTTACCAGGTTTTCACCAAGGATATCCATTTTGTAGGACTTTTTCCACTATTTTTTTGGATTTCTTTAGGATCAATTTTCTGAATGTTTTTGGTATTTTGCAAGAAATTTTTGCTGTATAGGCTCTGCTAGCCAAACATTAAGCGTAGAACCGCTTCAAAAGTAGAGTGTTGATAGGATCTGGAAGAACATCTCCCTCAGGTGTAGCCAATTGATAAGCTCCAGTCCCAAAAGTAGCAGTGATAACATAAGGTCCCAGCCAGTTAGGTTCAAACTTTCCTTTCTGCTCCCTGTTAGGCTGGTTCTTAGGATTCTCTTTGAGGATGAGATCTCCCACCTCAAACTTGCATGGTTTGACCTTCTTATTGTAGCCTTTGGGCATTCTTTCTTGGTACACTTTGAGGTGATCGAATGCTTGTTGTCTGCGCTCATCTAGTAGGTCCAGAGAATTTACCCGATCAATGCGGTACTACTCATCAGTAACCAGTCCTTGTAAAGATATTTGCAAAGATGGGATTTCAACCTCAATAGGTAATGCTACTTTAGTGCCATAGATTAGAGCAAATGGCATGGCTCCAGTTGGTGTTTAGATGCTTGTTCTATAGGCCCATAGTGCCTGATTTAGTTGTAGATGCCAGACTCTGCCAGACTTGCTCATAGTTCTGTGTAGAATTTTAAGAATGTTTTTGTTTGATGCCTCAACCTGTCCATTACCTTGAGGATAATAGATTGAGGAGCAATGTTGAGTAATATGAAACTATTCACACAGGTCATCAATGTATTGATTTTTAAATTGGCCCCCATTGTCTGTCACAATTGAAGAGGGTATCCCATATCCACAAAAAATGTAGTTCAGAATGAACATAGCCACCTATTTGCTAGTGGCTTTGATTAACGACATGGCTTCGATCCACTTCATGAAATACTCAGTGACCGTAATGATGAACTTGTGTCCATTTGAAGAGTTGGGATATATTTGTCCAACCAAGTAAAAGGCCCATTGTTGAAATGGCCAATGTGTTATGAAAGGTATCAGTTCTCTGGCAGGAGCATGGATGAGGTTTCCATGTGTTTGGCATTTAAGACATGTTTTTGAAAAGTGAATAGCATCTTTTTCCATGGTAGGCCAATAATAGCCTACTCTGAGCAGTTTCTTAGCTAATGAAAAGTCGTTTGAGTGTGATCCACATACACCTTTGTGGACATCTTTTAATGCTAGATCAGACTCTTCTAGTTCTAAACATTGAAGAAGTGTACCGTCAAGACTGCATCGATATAGGTTGTTTGTTATGAGGATGTAATGCGATGCTGTCCTAATTAGGGATCTTTTCTCATTTCTAGATAGATTGGCGAGAATGGTTTGGTTTGAAAGGTAAGCAATGATACTCGCATATCAAGATTGATCTGGGGTATTCAAGGCACATATTACCTGGTATTTGGGGTTAGCAAAGGTAGGATAGGATATTTCTTCCACCAAGAAGTCATAGTGAAATTGATGCTCCTCCAGTTGTAACATGGATGCCAAGGTAGCCATAGCATCTACAGCCTTGTTCTCTGATCGTGGTATCTACTGGAAGGTGATGAAGACAAAGTACTTCTTTAGATCGTCAATTAGTTGCTTTTAGGGCATCAATTTTTAATATTTTGTTTGATACTCCCCATTGACTTGATTGTTAATGAGTTGAGAGTCACCATACATGTGTAACTCAATGATCTTCCATTCCATAGCTAGCTTGAGGCCATTGACCAATGCTTCATATTCAGAGATATTGTTAGTGCATGGAAACATCAATTTGTAAGATTTGGAAATCTTACATCCTTGTGGAGTTAAGAAGAGAACCCCTTCTCTAGAACCTTGTTGAGTAAATGAACCATCAAAGTATATCTTCCATGGATGTTCAGTGAGATGCATGATTGTTTCATCAGGGAATTCAATTAGTAACGGTTCATCATCTTGGAGTGGTGAATCAGCTAATTGATCTGCAAGCACCTATCCTTTGATAACTCTCCATTCTACATATTCAATATCAAACTCACTTAGAATTAGGACCCATTTTGCCAAACATCCTATTAATGTTGTTCTGCTCAAAAGATACTTTAGAGGGTCTATCTTAGCAATGAGCTTTACTGTATGAGAGAGCATGTAGTGTCTTAATTTCTATGATGCAAAGATGACTACCAAGCATGCTTTTTCAATAATGCTATAATTGAGCTCATAAGTGACTAGAGTTCTACTAATGTAGTAGATAGCTCACTCTTTCTTTGTTTCATCCTCTTGTGCTAGCAATACTCCTAGGGATGTAGTTGTTGCTGAAATGTATAGGAGCAAAGGTTTTCCATGAATAGGCACCATAAGAATAGGTGGGGCAGCTAGGTACCCCTTCAATTCTCTAAAGTTTGCTTCACATTGTTCATCCCATTTGAATGTAACCCCTTTATGTAATAGCTTAGTAAAGGGTTGTGCCTTATCTGCAAGTTGGGACATGAATCTCCAGATAGAATGGAGTCTCCCTTGTAGCGTCCTCATTTGCCGATATTACGTGGAGGAGTCATCTCTAGAATAGCTTTTACCTTTGTAGGATCGACCTCGATTCCCTTTGCTGATATTATAAATCCGAGGAGATTGCTTGATTGGACTCCAAAGGAACATTTCTTCAGATTGAGCCTGAGTTGGAACTGTTCCATTCAATCCAATATCTTTCTTAAATCCACAATATGAGTACCTCTTTCTTTGGATTTAGCCAATGTGTCATCAACATAGTCCTCCATGTTTTTGTGCATCATGTCATGGAATATTGTTGTCATAGCTCTTTGATATGTTTCACCGGCATTCTTGAGCCCAAATGGCATGACATTCTAGCAAAATGTGCCCCATGCACATGTGAATGTAGTTTTCTCTTGATCCTGAGGGGCGATCTTGATTTGATTATAACCTGAGAATCCATCCATTAATGAATACATCTGGAAGCCAGCTGTAAGTTCTATGATCATGTCAATATTTGGTAGAGGAAAATCATCTTTCAGACAAGCTTTGTTGAGGTCTCTGAAGTCCGTACAGATCCTAATAGATTTATCAGATTTGAAAACAGGGACCACATTGGAGATCCATGCTGCATAGGCAATGACTCGAATGAATCTAGCTTTTAGCAACTTTTCTAATTCTTCTTTCACCAGTAATGCAACATGAGGATGCATTTTTTTGAGTTTTTGTTTTACGGGCTTGATCCCTAGAGCTATAGATAAGTGATGCATGATGAGATTAGGATCTAGCCCTAGCATATCAGTGTAGGACAAGGCGAAGTTGATCTTTTTCTCCTTTAGGTATTTTGTGAACTGTACCTTCTGTTCTTCTGATAGAGATTGTGCTAGATGAACTATCTGAGGATCTTCAACAGTGCCCAAGTTCACTGGCTGTGTTGGTTCAATCAATACTGAAGATCTTTCTTGAAAGTGTTCAGGGAGGATATCAAGAGTCTCATCCTTTGGCACCTCTGAGAGGTTTTCACCATTGGATACATCTATTTTCTTTACTATTTTGGGATCTGATATTGCTACAGAGTGGTTTTCACCATTAGTCTACTTTTTCTTTTTATTTTTTAGTTTGTGACTAAGAAACTTGATATCCTCCTGTGACATGTTCTCGCTCTTTGCATTGGTGGAACAAGGGCGAGGTTCACAAGTATTAGGTAACAAGCTAGGGAGTGGTCATTGGGAAAGTCAAGGATAAGAGTGGGATCTGTTTTAGACCAATCAATTAGATCTGGAAGTATCAATGTTAGGGAGTCAGATTCTGGGAAGGACAACATCGTGTTAGCATCACAACTATTAACTGACATGACACAATCTATTAAGTTAATATCTTTGATGTTTAGATCAATAAGAGTAAGATCGTTGTTAAAAGGGTCATTGTCAGTTATATATGGATTGAAATCTAGCGAATCGTTAGTAGATATCTCATCATCATCCCTTTGCAAAAGGAGGCTTCTTTCTTGTAGCCTATGAAATTCTTCTAGAGTTATGTATTCACCAGTGTCTCCGTCAATGATCGGAGGAAGGAACTCTTCTTCTGCTTCACGAGGATCAGTGTCATTGGAAGGAGTGTCTGGTCATTTACTAGGAGCTGAGGAAGCTGCAAACATGTGAATTGTATCTATCCCAATTTCCTCAGAGGTAATAGATAGCCAATCCCACTCATAGTCATGGGAGTCTATGACATCGTCATCAGATCTATCCAAATATTCAGCAATATTTATTTGATGGACTCGATTAGCTTCTTATAGATCAAAGTGAGGTAGATCTAGAACATGTGAAATTGTGACCAATTTCCCCTAGTTAGGATGTAAATTTTGTGGCTGGGGTTCCTCTTGAGTGATTGTTGTGATGGTTTCTCCTACTTCTTGAATGGGCGGTTGTTCTAGCAAAGGAGTGTGAAGATCCTGTGGTATCTCAAAACTAGGTACATAGCGTTCTCCTTGATACTCAGGATTCTTTGTACCAATATGTAGTAATCTCTCATAAGGCCATGGTTATGATACTATCTCATCTATTTTATCACTCTCCATTTTAGAAGGTGGAGTCTGCTTTGAAGTATGTTTGTTGGATTGAGTATTAATGCCCAGTCCCGTTTTATCTCTGTTGAGGCAGAACTCCATGGGTATGGGTTCAATGATCCCTCATCCTATGTCATTTAGAGGTCCCTTTCCTATGTAACCCATTTGTTTGAAGAAATCATATCCGTTTCTATATTTCTCTGGTGATATCTTCACATGTTTGACCTCAGAGTCCACTGGTTCTCCTTTGTAAAGCTAGTCTAAGACTGCCTGTTCTTTTGTGTTATCTGAAGAAGATGTGGATGCTTTTATCATGTCAGTTGCCTTGTGCACTTCTATCTCTTTGAGTGCCAGAGGTGTGAATGTTGGTGATGGTTTTCCATAGGATCTCAGTGATACTGGCAATTCTGTCAGTGAAGGAGTCAGGTCCAACTTGTACTCTCCCATACCTATTTCTTGAAGTTTCAGTGTTTTGCTAAAACCCTTCATAACCATGTCCTTGGTAGTCTCAAGAGCAATTGCATCCATAGCCTATTTTTTGTGTGTGATCATGCTACCTTCTTTGATATTGTTGCAAGTGTAGTTGGCATCTACAGGAATTGTCACTTCTATCCCATTATGTGGGAACTTGATGCATTGGTGATAAGTGGATGGTACAGCTTGCATCTCATGAATCCATGGTCTGCCGAGTAGAATATTGTAGGCCAAGGGAAAATCTAGAACTTGACATATGACATCCCTTTCAATCGGCCCAACTCTGATGGGTAGACAAATAATACCGCTGGAGGATCTTTCTTCCTCATAATAAGCTTTGATGGTTATCTTATTTCTAGAGTTAATGGTTTTCTCTAAGAGGCCTAACCTCCTAACTAAATCCAATGTACAAATATTCAATCCGGCACCTCCATTTATCAATACACATCTAACAGAGGATCTATGAATAAGAACTTCGATATGGAGGGGTTGATTGTGTGGATGGGTCAATGATTTGTCATCCTCTTTAGAAAAGGAGAGGTAATTCGATGCTGAGATATGATTGACCATCGCTTGAAATTTGTCTATATCAATATCTTTTGGAACATTAGTAGCGTGTAGGGCTTGTTCTAGGATTTCCCTATGCACAGTGGATATCTTGAGCAATTCGAAGATGGAAATTTTGGCAGCGGTTCATTGTAATTGGACTACCAAGTCATATTTTTCTCCAGGGATAGTGACCACATGTTTTGCTATTGGTTTAGGAATAGTGACAATAGGAACCTTGGATGTTGATGCTGGTGTCAGTTTTGGAGGTCCCTTGATTGTAACCTGCACTTGGCTCTGGGTTACAGTGTTTGTGGAGGATGAAGCACCTTTAATTGTGATCATGTTGATGGATTCAGTTTTAATATTGAGCATATTGATCACATTGTCACTCTTGGAATAGGTGTAGTTTATCTCATTACCTTTCCGTTTAGATGTTTCCCCTTGATTGTAATTAGGAAATGGTTTATTAAATGCTATGTGATCTTCATTCGTAGTGTGTCCATCCACATTGATCTTACCTCCTTCGATGAGGTCTTGGATGACATGTTTTAGTTTGAGACAATTATTAGTCTTATGTCCCTTGTTTTTATGGAAGACACAATAAGAGTTATCATCCCACCACTTGGGTTTGACCATTGGTTCCCACGGTTTAGAATCAGGAATTGTAAGAACTTTGTTATCCACCAATGTTGTTAAGATGGTCTCAAGAGGTTCCCCCAAAGGTGTGAATGTTCTTTGGGGTTTTGAAGTCCATGTTCATCTCTTGTCATTATCATTGTTCATTTTGGGAATGGGAGGTGTTTCTTTAGCCTCTTTTCTTTCTTGCATGCCATTGGTTAGATTGAATGCTTCAGTTTTAGAATTAAGGTGAGAGGCATCAACTACTCTTTCATTGACAATATTCTTGTTTTGTTTCCACCATTTAGGCTTGGAGTTGGAGCTACTGCCTTTGCTTTCATTTTGAAGGGTGATCTCTCCCTTTTTGACCATGACTTCCTCAATACAAAGGGCATTTTTAATCATCCTATAGAAGCTAGGAGAATCTTGCATTTGTAGAGCATAGCTCAACTTAGGTATGATATTATTGATGAAGATTTCCATCTTTTCAGTTTCGGGAATGACTCTTGAATATCGTGCAAAAATCTTCCTCTATCTTTGTAGGAAGTGTGTAAATGATTCTCCAGTTTTCTGTTTGGTGTTACATAGATCCATCATGGTGATGTCATGTTGGATTTTGTAGGAGTAATGTTGAATGAACTGTTGCATCAACTCCTTGAATGTTTTGACTTTGCGGTTCAATTTTGAGAACCACTGCATGGCATTACCTCCTAGACTTCCTAGAAATAGTTGCATGAGGTAAGTGGGTTCGTGCATGTATTCAATGCTTAGAGCACAAAATTCTCTTACATGGTCATGTGGATCAATTTCTCCTGTGTACTTGTCATACTTTGGCCTTGCCATATTAGGAGGAAACGGGACCATAGTGATACTCTTATCGAAAGGAAATGGACAAATGACATCAAAAGAGTATTTTGTTTTAGGTTTATCCTTCTATTATTTGAGGTTCGTGAGCTCCGTTTGCATCTAATTGAGCTATTTGGTAAGGATAGATATGGGGTTTGGTACTTCCTTTTCCTTGAGATTTTCCACATTATAATCCTTGGGTAATTTGACACCCGTGGATGCTAGATGGAGAAAGTACTTTTCTTTATCATCACCAATTATCCATTCCAATAATTTATGGATCCTTTTACTTTATTTAAGCTTCTTGTATTCATCTTCAGGGATCTCTTCTTCACTATCTGACCCAAACAGATTATGTTCAAACTTAGGTCTTTCTTCTTCTTCCGTGCCTTCAAATTGTGCTTGTTTTCCATCATTATAGCCCTCAAAGGACTTACTCCATTTGTTAGTGTGGCTATCCATTTGAGGTGAATCAAGATCAAAAAGGGAACTACGAGAAGTTTCTCCTTGGAAGTGTGGTGTTTTAGGAGGCACTTTTGATCCTTCAGTTGTGTACTTGTTGCGTCTCGTGTTAACCATGAAGTTTGTTTCTCAACTTCGGTAACATTGCCCAATAGTGCAAGTAAGGATTTCAGATCATTCAAGTGGGTGTGTCTAGGTAGGAGTAACTATTTATGTTGTTGGTGGATGTAAATGATTCCAGCGTCAGAGGGTTAGAGTGCCCTGATAGTGATCTGGGAATCAAGTTGTTGATAGAAAATGGGTAGACCACACGTATTGAACTAATCGTGAAAGATTGACTGAGCATGCAAGATAGACATTTCAAAAGTATTTGAAAATAATAGTAGGAAGACTAGAAGAGACAATAGGGACCAACTAAAGAGAAAAAAAGGGTAGCTAAATCAACTGAGACTTCCTAGGAAAAACTGCTAGAAATGTCCATTGTCCTGAATGTGAGCTCCCAGATACGAGCCTCTGATGGAACCAGATGCAATCCAAGAATCTGGATGCGACTATATGCTGACTAAATGTGATCCAATGCACCAAATGTGATCCTAAACCCCGAATATGACTTGGGAAAAATAAGATGCGATCTTATGATGGTCTTGTCAGTTTTGGTTGATTTTGAAAAATATGTTTTTGAAGTGCATGAATTTGTTTGTTTCCAGATTGCATTAAGAGGTGTTTGTAAGGCGTGAAAAACACATGTACTCCAGGGTTTGAAATTTGTTTATTGTTTTGAGGAGCTTATCTTTTTAGTGATCTTTTGGACACGTCAAACAGTTTTGCATTGTTAAGGGGTGAAACAAACACTCTTTTTGCCCTATTTTCTAGGTGGAGGATGGAAATATTTGCTTGTTGACTTAGGTACACACTCAAATGCTAATCAGAATATAGCCATCACCAAGCATACAATGGCTCTAGTCATGATGATGTATTAGTCAAATCCAATTGCAAGTGAGGGCATGATATGATGAGTGTCTTAGGGCAATTACTTTTTGCCTTGCACAAAGATTATCACTCTTTCAGAGATGAATCAGGAATTCTTTTAGTTGAAGTTGTTATAGATTATTGGGCAATCTGCTTGAAACTGTCCCCCATAGAATTGTACAAGGCAAAATTGAGGCATATAACCCTATGAGTACCTAAATATATATAGTCTCGCAAGCAAGATTCAACAATCTCCACTCTATATATACCCCGATATGTTCAAGGAATGATGTCAAAATTCCAAGAACAAAACCAGTTCCATCTTCCGAGGCTTTGGCCTACAAGGAAGAAACTATTTATAGTGAGTTGGAAGGGTCGGCGTAAGACTTTTCCTCACTTGGGCCATTCCTGAGAGATTTTTTCCTCAACCGGTAGGCCCTCTACTGTTAAAAGATCGGTAACCAGGATTGGCGAGCTTAGGATTTCTAGATTTTTGATTCTTCAAAAGAAGAAGAGCATACTCTCCTAGTCCATGTTGTTTTCTCCCCAAACACTTAAAACAAAGGTTATTTCCCTCAAGCTATATTGAGCTTGATTTAATTGTTTCTATCTTTAAAGAAAACAGAAAGGGGAAGTTTGTTTTGTTCAATTAACCACAAAATTTAGTGAGTTTGTGTTGTTCAATTTCTGATCCAAAAGAAATTAAACGATGTGTTTGTTCATTGATCCCACATAATTTAGTGATTTGTGTTTGTTCAATTTCTATCCCTAAAATGAATTAAACACTGTGTTTGCTTGTTTAGTTACCTCAAATTTTGTCACAAATGATAAGACAACGTTCGACTTTCTAATTTTCCTTAAGAGGAAAAGAGCATAATATCTAGTTATTTTAGCAAGTGGAGAAATGGTCTTAAGTTTTTGAAAAGAAAATAAATAGAAGTCAAGATGGGGGGGTTTGGAAACCTGTAAAAACCACATTAGTATCTGTTCAATCCAACTCCATGAAAATGGCCAAAAATACCTGCAAACACTTGTTAATCTGTAAGATACAAAAAGCACAACTTGTCAGACTTGTTAGGATTAGGCAAATGAAGTAGACAAACTTTTCAACCAAATATGAGCCTAAAATCATATTGAATGCGATACAGTTCTAGGATGCGAGCCTATTCACTAAATGTGAGCCCTTGCTCACCATATGCGAGCCAAAACCAGAAACGATCTGAGAAATCCCAAATGTGAGCTGAAATTTATGTGGTATGATGGCGTATCCAGGATGTGATCCTGCAAGATTAAATGTGATTCTGTGATCAATTTCTGAGCATGTAAATTGACAATAAAGTGTTAGAAAATGAGGCCAAATCAAAATTTGAGCCCCACAATGGGCGCTAGAAATGTGCGTGTGTATTTGGGAACCTGTTGAGAAAGACACAAACACTCAATAAGTCATTGCATTAGCTTGAAAGGATAGATAAAATGTTCAAAACCACTAATATCGACCTATTGCCTGCTAACCAGGAAGATTTTAATCAGTAACATATCAGCCCTCAGAATATGCTACAAATCAGTGACAAATACAACATAGCATGAAGGATTTTAGATTAAAAACAAGCTAAAAAGATGATAAAGTATGCATTCTAGCTCTAAAAGTTGAAATGAAACAATGCAAAAAGCATGGAATAATAAAGGAAATATGATTCTAAGAATAATCCAACAGCATAACAATGTAATTTGTGATCTAATGTGAAGGCTTATTTACTCTAAAAAATGACTTCTATTTATAGAAGAATGAGAGAGAGAGAGGGGGGACAAGATGAATTAATGAGTGAAGGGGCTCATTAATAGAGGTGTAAGAGCCATTAATGCCCAAGGCATTAATAAGGCATGGGAGAGACATAGGATTAAGACATCTTTCATTAATAAAGCATTAATGAAGGCCTTAAAGAAGCAAGGTAGAGTGTAAGAGGATGGCTTGAGAAAGTGGACCTTAAGGAAGTCAAGCTTGAGAAGGTGGACTTTCTCAAATGGGTTGAGTTGCTAAGCATTCCTTAATGAAATGTGACAACATTAGGAGGTGGGTTAGGACTAGAATTAGGATTAGGATTAGATTAGCAAGGGTGAATGGGTTGAGAAGGGTTAGAACCCAGGGTAGAAGTGGTTGAGATAGGTTAGGTTGGGGTTTAGGGGAATATTAATAAATGAAATAAACTTATTTAATTCATTTAATAATATAGGAATTAATTATTTAAACAATGAAATTGCTTTTTAATAATTAGGGGACTATAGCCATTTTAATTAAATTAAATAGGCTAGGGGAATGGGTTATTTTGCAAGTGGGTATTTGATTTAGGGATTTATTTAATTCCTTTACAATTAAATAATATAGCCATATTTGATTTTGATTTGATTTGATTGGTCAAAATTGATTTGAATTATATGGCTATAATAGTTAATATAAATTAGTGATAAAAATACCTAGGACATTAAAAAAGAATTATGCCAAGCAGTAACAGGGTCGTTTGGACATAATTGAGGGTATGATCACACTTAGGGAAAATAGGGTCCATAGTTGGAACAGACCAAATTTAGGTGGATATATCTGCCCCTCTTTGAATTAATGTGCGAGCACTGCATTGATTCAAAGAAAGTTTTTGATTTTGAATTCAGAAAGATTGAGAATCCCGTTCTTGGTTGTCGAATGAAATGTTACAATAGTAAGCATAGCATCACAGAGAAGAAAGTGTGGAGCACAAAAGGATTAAATTGATACATTGATCAAAGAGGTAATGTACTTAAATAGATTTAAAAATTTGCAATTCAAAGTTGCATCATGAACAGGTCATAGTGTTTCAGTTTAACCATTGAAGCATCAAGTCTATTAACAGAATAGGACTTAACAGTCTTCTATATATTGAGGTATCTCTCAAGGAGTGCCAAAAAATATTGATTCATGAAAGTAGCATTAGACTTGCCCAAAACCTATTGACAGTCTAAGAAGGAGGCTAATTCAAGGATGGTAGCAAGATTTGCCCGATACCTATTGTCAGTCTAAGAAGGAGGTTGGTTCAAGGATAGTAGAAAATAGATGCCCGATACTAAGTGACAACCTCTATGTATAAAATTCTCTAACAAGGTCACACTTAATAGTGTGTTTGTAACCTTTAACATGGTTGGCTCCTAACAGGGCTCACTTTAGAAGAGTGAAAATTTGGGGTATCGGTTCGAGTGGTTTTTTCCTTAACAGGGTTTCCACGTTAAAATCCATGTGTTATGTGTGTGTGGTTTATTACTTTACTATTTTACATCTCACATAGTTAATTCTGGATTGACTGGTATACTCTGCTTATTTAGTGAGTTTTGGTAAATAGTTATACTTCTTATCGGTAATCAAGGAGAATAAGGACAGACAAGGAAAAATGACAGACAGTTAATCTTTATAAAGTATTTCATGGCATGCATCTTGTAGGGACATAATAATCTGAGGTTTATATATTGGTGGTTAAATTTTTTAAAGGATAAATTTTGAGGCCACTGATTCACCCCCCCTCTCAGTTATTACTAACAATTGGTATCAGAGCTTGTGTGCTTAGAAGAAAGGTTTCAAGACCTAAGTCAAGATCACAAGATGAACAGATGAGATGTGCCTAAGTTGATCAAAGAAAACTTTACTTCATGGGAAAGAAGGATAAGACTCCACTTATTAGGTATTGGTAAAGATGTTACTCAATTCCTAGATATTGAATATGTGTTGCCAATAGGATCATTAACAGTAGATCGATTGAGGGAAAAACATGAACATAACTACATGGTTATAAAGCTTTCTTCCTCACTCTCTGATGCTGAATTTAAAGATGTCAAGGATTGCAAAATTGCAAAGAAAATGTGGGAGAAATTGAAGCTTGTACATGGAGCTGATACAAATGTTCTAAGAGCTAAGGTAGAAATTCTTAGAGGAAAATTTGATGATCTCAGAATGAAATAAGGAGAAAACATCACACCGTACAACACAAGAATAGAAGTAGTCAATGTTATACGAGGAGTTGGAGGTACACTTGAAGAGGAGACAATGGTAAGTAAAATCTTAAGAACCTTACTACTTGTATATGCTATTAGAGTTTCTTCTATTCAAGCAATGAGAGCAGTAGTAAACAATATAGTTACTCTTGATAGTTTAATTGGTAGACTGATTTCATTTGAGATGAATAACTTTGATAATAATGTCTTACCAAACTTAGAGTCTGTATTTAATTCTTCTATGAGAATAAGAAAATCAAGTCATAGACACACATCTAGAAGAGATAGTGAAAGTGAAAGTGAAGAAGAAGATCTAGATGAAATAGAAGCACTTATGGCTAGAAGAATGCAAAGAGGCAAAGGTAAATCCAAAGGAAAGTTACCACTTGTATGCTTTAATTGTAAAGAGATTGGGCAATTTGTTGTTAGATGTCCTAACAGAAGAAAAGATGACAGAGATAATGACAGACCTTATGAGAAGAAATATGACAGAGGTGATAAAAAATATTACAAAAGCTACCAAAAATTAGAAAGAAGAGATACCCAAGATTACAAGGACAAAGGCAAGAAAGCCAACTACCTTGTTGCTTGCAAAGATGAAGATACTAACACTGAGCCTGATGATGACATCGAGATGGTATTTGTGGCTATGAAAGATGATTCAGATGAAGATGAAAGGTATGTAGAAACTACACTCATATCTAAGGTTAGCAAGAATGACATCTAGATTATAGATAGTGGTTGCACTCACCACATGACCGGTGACAAAGAAAAGTTTA
>MU225557.1:1222752-1242193 GCA_018584345.1 Thuja plicata | reverse complement strand
CTCACCACATGACCGGTGACAAAGAAAAGTTTAACACTTTTGAGTATTATAATGGTGGTACAGTAAGAATAGGTAATGATACACCTTGTCCAGTTGAAGGTAAAGGAACTATAATGTTGAATAACCTAATTAAATGTGAAAATGCTTATTGGGTGAAAGGATTAAATTATAATTTGTTAGGTGTTTCTTAGCTGAATAATTCAAGTCACAGAGTAGAATTTGAGAATAAGAAGGCAAAGATCTTCAATGAATTAGGAAGTTTGATTGGCACTGATGAACAAATAAAAGGTAACTTATTCTATCTGAATGATACTAACACCACTTGCTTAATGGCTAGAAACAAAGACATATGGTTGTGGCACAAAAGATTGTGTCATGTGAATTTTCACAACATGATGAAAATAAGTAGAAGGAGAAATTTAAGAGGCTTACTGACGATGTCAAAGCCTGACAATATCATGTGCAAGAATTGTCAAAAAGGTAAATTGACAAAGCATAGTTTCAAAATTAAAACCCATACATCTGAAGATATTCTAGAATTAGTCCATATTGATCTATGTGGACCAATGAGGACAAAGAGTTATTATGGAGATAGATATTTTGTTCTCTTTATTGTTGATTACTCTAGAATGATGAAAATTATGTTTCTAAAAGATAAATCTGAAGCATTCAAGATGTTTAAATGGTATAAGGATATGGTAGAGAAACAAAGTGGTAAGGATCTGAAATGCTTGAGATCAGATAGAGGAGGTGAGTTTATATCAGAGGAATTCACTAATTTCTGTAATGAGAATGGTATAAAAAGATAGGTTTTTGCACCAAGAACACCACAACAAAATGGGATTGCTGAGAGAAGGAACAGATCCATAGTTGATTGTGTGAGAACATTGATGATAGAGAAAGGCATCACCCAAATATTCTGGAGGGAAGCTGTTAGTACTACTGTGTACACATTAAATAGAGTACAATTGAAGAAGGACACAAAGAAGACACCCTATTGTTATGCCCTACATCCCCGTCCCTACATTTTGTGTGCAAAATGTTGGGTCCCCCTTTTTTTCCTTTGTTTTGCTTTTGCTGCGGCTTTGCCTTGTCTTTCTTTTCCTTTTTCTTTCTTTCTTCAGGGTTTTCTTCCCGGTGTGTGTTGTCTTTGTGGTTTGGTTTTCCCCTCCGAGACACCGGTCCCGGAGGTTGTCTTTTGTTGGAAGCCAGATTCTGGACTCCGGGATTCTTTTCTATGATGTTCTTAGGAATATCATCGTAAGGAATCCTGAGGCCCGGAGTCTGGAGGTTTTTCCTGACCTAAAATATCTGGAAGGAGGAGGATTACTTTTACCGTGGGTATAAATAGACTTACCTGTCATTTTCACATTTACCGCGATTAAAACCTTCGAGCACTTAGAGCGAAATAGAGTGATTTTAAAGCAATTAGTATAGCAGTTACAGAGAAATTTGTGATAATCAAGGCTTAACACCTACTGCTGTTCTCAGACGTATGCTAGTGCTTCGCGGTGGTGATCTCGACAGCCTGACGATTCGAAGTTGCTGCAGAGTTCTCTCGGTAATCTTTCCTTTCTTCCGCCTTCTGCATTTTCAGGTTGGTGCTTCTACTTCCTTCCTCTGTTTTGCTTTCATTTTATGGTTTCTTTGGGTTTGTCTGGTTTCATTTTGTTTTGCTTTGTTTCTTTGTCGTGTCTTTCTTTTGTCCTTTAGTTTTGCCGCCTTTTGGTGGGTCAGCTCTGCCAGAAGGTTGTCCGCCTTCTATGCAGGGGTTATTTGACTGTAAATAGTCTGTAAATAGTCTATAAATAGCATGTACATAATGTAAATAATCATATATATTGTTTCTGCCTTGTCTGGTTTTCCCGCGGGAGTCGTCCCGTGTGTATATTCGTGTATATATGTGCATATCTATAGATAGCCCTTGTATATCTCCTCCCTCCTGTGTATATATCCTTTGGCTCTATGTGTATCCTTTCAGGTGGCTTGATGAGCTGGTCGAGTCGCCTTTGCTTCTGGTTTTTGCCTCCAAGCTTGCTTCGAGGCAGAAAACCACCTATTTGAAACCCGGCT
Source organism: Thuja plicata (assembly GCA_018584345.1). NCBI lineage: Eukaryota > Viridiplantae > Streptophyta > Pinopsida > Cupressales > Cupressaceae > Thuja > Thuja plicata. The sequence continues at coordinate 1,240,120 of MU225557.1, read as the reverse complement.
CGCGGTTAGTTTTAAACAGGTAGTTTTCTCTCTCCTCTATCAAGGCTGTCAGAGCCTCATTTATTTCCCATGCGCGCAATCACTTCCAGCCAAGTGGCTTCCCCTTTTTGCACGTTCGAACAGTCGGCTCCACCGCCATCGCCATCACATCCAATTAATGCCAACGCACGTGGCGCCCACATGGACTTACATTCAAATCCTTGCCAACGGTCATTTCTCCGGGCCTCGGGCCCCCTTTACCACCACTCATCCTATGACTTCGTCAAGTGTGATAAAATTTTTTGGCCCCGGAGATAGGATAAATCCTAACTTTAAGATGTGTTTTGCTTTTCGGACACCTTTGTGAAAACTGACTTTTCAGGAAAAGCAAACGGCGCGATGGTAAGAACTCCAGACCCTGGAGTAACTGTTTTATTTTAATAAAATATTCTAATGGTCACTTTGTCTCGCAGGTCCGGACTTCAACTTCCAATCATGTCTGAAGTATCTGCATCATCTCCTCCTGGAAGCCCAGAATTACCAACCACAACAGAGACCAGGGCAGCAGCAAAGTCAAAGATAGAGAAGGCCCTGGCAAAGCTGCCCCTCACCATGAAATTTGTACAAGACAATGAGATAGTGGGCTCGAAGGTTGAGTCCAAAGTGAAACTAATGACCGACGCCAGCATCAAAACTTGGGCGGAAATACAGGCCCTGGTGAAAGTAATGCACATCCAGCGATAGGGTGGAGATAAACTTGCAACCAACGTCGGGGGTTCCGGAATCCTCCGGGCAGCTTGCTTCCCGTGCTCCGTGCAGTCCCCGGAGCTTGTCTTAGCATTGGCGGCCAATTACAATCCCTCTGTCTGGGCTGTTATGTTCACAGTCGCAGAACCCACAGGGTTCCCCACTCCACTGGTGTCCCTCAACCCAGTCACTTTCCAAGAAGGCTTGGGCATCCCCCAATTTGATAGGGCCACGGTGGTAACAAGGACTGATGCCTTGAAACAATTCACTCAGTTGGAAGATGTTGCCCGGGTGTACATAAACACCAACTGGCTCAAGGTCCCGAAGAGGGACCCAAAGAGAATGAAGATAGATATCCCCCGCTCTGAATTCAAGAAGAGCATCCAGATGGGGATGATAGCATTGGCCCAGGTCTTCGGGCAACCCTCCGCCCAGGAATTCACAAAGTGGATGTACTATTTCCTACTCAACATCTCCACTAAGGGAGAATTCTTCAACTAGGTGACCATTATCTCCAATCATGTCGACTCCCAGTTTTGGTAGTTGAATGAGAAGAAGAAGTTCTATATGACTTCTTATATTTTCTAGGCTTTGGCCCAATAGAGGCCCCACTCCAATGGCCTGCTTATAGATGGCCTCCTTAGATTTGGCCTAGGACAAAAAGCACCGTGGGTCCATTTCCCACAGATCCAATGGGAGGCCAGCTTCCCCAGTTTCTGCCAGGTAAATGACTCGTTCATTTACTATCATCTGCTCATGCCCACCCGGGATGCTGGATACCGCCTATCTACTCAGGCGATGAAGTTGGTTAGTAGTTATGGGCACTAATATATTCAGTTCCAGCAGCATACCTACATTAGGGTCGCCGTCTTCTTCGGGAAACCCTACTTGTTGCCCAAGCATTATGGGGACAAGATCGTGCTGCTGGAGTATTACAGGAAAATGATGGAGCTGCATGCCTTCTTGGCCCACAAGAAGTTCCCTAATGTCTCATTCCCAATCTCCTGTGGGAACTACACCTGTAGTCTGGCCGCCCCAAAGGAGGCAGACAATGAGCTGAAATGTTATAACTTGCAAGAATTTTATCTGGCGCGGAAGAACTTTGACCTGCATGGCTGAATTGCAGCAGCACTGCCCCGGGCTTCAGAGCCCCACCACGCACACATGGAAGACTTCTGGGCCGATTTCCAGGATGACATGGATGTACGAAGCCAACATTATGATAGAATGACGGCCGGGATGATGCAGGAGCTAAAACTACGGAGGTTTCCAGCGGGCTTTTCAGACACTGCCCCCACTACAAATCCCCAGTACAAGGAGAAGGGGATCAATAAGATGGCATTGCCAGTAATAAATTGGGCCATCCAGGAAGAGCACACAATTGAGGACTTCACTCGGGAAATAGTCGAGAGAAGTCATGCATATTTTAAAAGGGTGTGCCCTGGGAGTATATGCCAAGCTCCCCGAGCGGCACAAAAAGTAACACCACAGCCGGTACTAAGATTAACCCCAAGGGCCGGGACATCTTCACAGGCCGGGACTTCTGCGCAGGGCGTAGACAAAGGAAAGGGGATAGCCACAACCCCCTCTGCACAGCAGACCCCCATACAAGAACAGATTCAGCAATCTGTCGCAGCCTCCCAACAAATGAGGGAGCAGCTAATGACAAGGCTGGCCACTACCCCACTCATGTCCGGACTGATTCGTCCCCCTTCCTCCCCGTCGCTGGCAGCCTTAATGATGAAGGAAACTGGGGTAGATCCTATAGAAGTGGTGGTAATAGCCGATGCAGGGCCACCTTTGGTCACCCGGAGGAAGAGAAAGCACATCCAGCAGCCAAAGGCAGAACCAGCGCCAAGGGCATCCCTCCCCAAAGAAGTAGAGATCCTCTCTTCCAGTTCCCCGGAACCGGAGAGAGAAACAGAATAGGCGGAGGTCCCAGCCAGTCCCCCTACGGAAGAAGAGTTTGATTTATTTGTAGCCGATGAATTCAGAAATTTGCAAGGAGGTGACACACAAGCGGACACGAAAGTCCCAGAGAAAGAACAAGGGGCTATGGACCTACGGAACCTGGAATAAGAAGTTGCGGAACAGGAAAAGCAGCAGACAGAAGAATCAAGACCGGAGATTGCCTCCAGGGCTCAGGCAGCGCAAGGTCCGGGAGTGGACCAACAATAACTAAGTGAAAAAAAGGCATCCACTGGGGAACCTAGACCCGGAGCTTTGGGAACAACCGTTACCCCAGCCGCCACGTTCCAAGGGCCACTCCTGGGGGCAACCTTTGGGCAAGTAATCATAGCGGCCCAAACTCTGAATCTCAGCCTGATACCTCCCCTATTGCTGACAGATGAAGAAGAAGAAGAGCAGCTTGAAGAGGAGATCCCCGAGGAAGCCGACCAGGGTCCAGACTCGCCTATTGACATCTGAGACCAAGCTGAGGATATAGAATTTGAGGATGTTGCTACAGAAGAGGTGCCGGCGGGGAGAGAAATAGGTGAAGCATATGTTGAAAAGGAGCAGCCGCCACCGGACACCGGGAGAGAATCTGAAGAATAAACTCTGGCAGGAAGGCCACCTCTCCCACCTCCGTGGCTGGTGGAAAGCAAGAAAAGAAAATCCCAATCTACTCCGGTGATCCCTCTCTCCGTGGCCGAGATGATGGCCTTGGCCCAGGCCCCGCCAAAAGCAAAGAAGTCCCGGACAGTTCATACCCTACGAACTGGGCCGGGCAGAGAAGCAATTGCAGTAGTGGCAACCCCTCCCCCAGATGCCGATGAAGTGATCACAGATCCCGCAGACTACAATATCGCAGAGGTATCCTTGGGAAAAAGAGGAAAGCAGGGCGAAGTGGACTTGCTGAAGGAGGCAGCAAGGGTAGTAGAGGCCCGATATGAAAATGTGGCCCAAAGGCTCAAAGCAGAGAAAGAGAAGAATGCAAACCTTATGGGATTGCTTACTGAGCTGGCCAGACCCATCAACGCCGCCCCTCCACAGGCCTCCACATCAGAGGAATTACCGCAGAGAAACATAGACTCCCTGTGAGTAATGAAAAAGAAGGCCCAAGCAGTAGATGAATGGGTCACTTCGCAGATAGGAAACACCCGGCGTTTCCTAGTGTCCACTCTCCTAGATCTATATACGGCCCGATAGGTTATTCTCTAGGCAGAAGCACTGATTGAGCAATGAGAGAGTGACTCGAAAAATTACCAGGCGTGGAAGGTAGAGCTCGAAGAGCTCCTCACCCTGGGAGAGGATATAATTTCCAAATCCAGAATTCTGGGTGAGGAATCGTTTGATTTCGTAAGGACTCAGCACTCCAGACTGGATCTCACATTGGAGGTAACCAAGCAACTGGTAGAGTCCTTACAGGAAAAAGGGAATACAGTGAAGACTTCTTCCAATTTATACAAGTCTTTTGTAATAAAGGCTTTCGGGGTTGATCCCCTTAGTACAGGTACTTATACCCCAGAGGAGACAGTTTTGGGAAATTTTGATGAAATGATGAACTCCTGGTATCAATCCCCGGAGGGGATGGACGGGGACCAGATGATAAAATTGACCGAAATGGTGCTAAAGGGCCATGACGCCTCAAGGATGGCGGATGAATTTAGAAATAATGTTCCAGACCTTGGGGAACAAGTTGAAGTGGCCAGATATAGAAGGGCCAGCCTAAAGAAGATTTATGAAGATGACATTTTCCGCCTCCTTCAGGCCTTTAGTGATAATAAACAGCCTTGAGTTTTCTCCGGGAATCGGGGAAACTTGAGTATTGAATATTCTTTATTCTTTTTGGGACATAAGTTCCCAGATCCCAGAGTCCCAGATCTAAAATTTTATATTCTTTAAAATGATCTGTGTCCCGGCCCTCGAGGCCGACTGATCACTTTCAGAGGCAGTTAATAAAGGTTGTTAGAAGGTAGTTGGGCACATCAAGAGGCATTGGCTCGGCAGTTGATTTCTGACAGGGTGGTCTTCTCAAGGCGCCGTCCAAAGGTACACCTGGCACGTTGGAGACAGGGCACCACATTTCCCATTTATGAGGCATGTAGCCTCGGTCCCCGGGGGACCTACTTTCTACTTTCTTTTCTCTGGCTATCTTCTCGAGACCGATTCTTCCGATGTATATTCTTGTCCTCTTCTTCTGACATGGAAGACCTATTCCATCTCTAGGTATTTTGTAGGGTGGCACAGGTAGTACCGGCCCTCGGATATTATATTTTATTGAAGCACAATGAAATAGGGTTAGGGTTAGAGGAGTTGTATAAATAGGTAGATCGACCCATTTCGAAGGGTCAGCAAAATTGATGATTTTGTTGTCCATATCAATAGCAAAAGTAATTTCTAAGTTCAAGTTGCAGAGCTCAATGCTCCATTATTCTATTCTTGTTAGTTAAATGCTCCCCTGGAGCAACCATTGTATCACGCACCAGTGCTTGCTGGAAAGAATATTAATGAAGAAGGAAGGATTCATGGCAATGATGTTGTTAACGTCCCTGCTTCTGAGTTAATGGTATTTCATGTTTTAATGTTCTGTATGTCCTTTGCTCTGAATATGTTAAAGTAGATTAATGACCTCTTTATTCTCGCTACTGATAAAATGCTAACTGAAGGTTGTGTATTTCTTCAGTATTTAGTGTAGTCTTTCAGAGTATTGTTGATGGTCCAGATATTTTAGCATGACTGTAGTTAGATGAAATGTTTCTAACCCTGCAGGATCTTTTTCATTTTATTTGCTAAGTGTAGAATGCTCTGGGAAACTCCCTTACTATATTAAATCTCAGGGAGAATGAGTTGAAGTAACCAGCTATCCCCCTCAAAAATAGTCACCTCTCCCAACCAAGCCCTGCACCGTCGTGACCCGACACCCAGGTGCTTGAAGGCCCGGAGAATCCATTTCTCTAGACAACCTTTGCAGGCAAAGTTGGCCAATTTCCCCGGAACCTGGTGATAACTTATGACTGTTGGCGGACCCGGTCAGCAAAACCCCGTCAACAGAAATTGGCACTAGAAGGAGGGCATAAACTCGTGCCCTCCTAGAGATCCTAATTTTACACCTCCAGAGGGTTCCACGAGTTGTAGTTTTAGGAGACAAGCCTTTAGTGGGATTGGTTCCTTTTCCCCAGCTAGATTTGAAAGAGTCCTTAGGTCTGCCCCAAATCTCTGAAGGTTTGTTGAACTTGAGCCTCTTGCTCGAAAGAATCAGACATCGAAAGTCCTACCAGCCACTGTTGTCTAGGGGTCTACCATACCCTTGAATACTCAAACTCCCCAGACGGTCCCGGGAACCGATACCCAAACTACCCAACATATAGTTCCCCCAATGGCTGCATATTTCGAAAACACTGCGTCCCCAATGGGCACTTTTCCAAGCGCAACCAATGATTTACCCTCTCACCCGGAGAAGATATGCCCACGATATGAGCACTTAGGCTCATAGACCGCAGAAGAACACCTACAGGCATACAAAGATGTCATGAACCAACACCAAATCTAGCATGAGGATGTTGTGACTCAGATGTTCCCCTTGTCCCTAGGACAAAGCAAGTTGAACTGGTACTTGAACTTTCCTGCCAACTCCATAAACACTTGGCAGGATATGGAGGACGCCTTCCTGGCTGCCTTTCGCGTACACGTGGACCTTGCTTGGTCCCACAGCTAGTTCATCTCCATTAGAAAGGAACCCAATGAACCTCTTACAGCATTCAACCATAGGTTCCAGCGTGCCTTGAAGCGGTGCACGGGCCCCTTCATTCCATCCCCAGATGTGACTATACAGACCTATCTTAATGCAATGGACCCATTTTTTGCCACTCTCCTCTGGAGAACAACCGCCGTGGGTGACCGGGACACTTTGGCAAAAGTTTACAACCTGGCCTTAGAGCTGTCTCGTGGTCTCAATAAATTCCCAGGCGGGATTGGGTAGAACACACCCTTCAATATGAACCCTGGCGGAACCGCATATGTTAGTGGATACAATCCCAATCTGGCAATAAGTACCCCCTCCATGGCGGTGAATCCTCCGCCACCTTTGATAGACCAATAGGCATGATATGTTTACCCAGCCCAGACCCAGATAACTCTGGGTCTGGAAGTCTTCCCTTGGAATCAACCTCAGCAGACACAACAGACTCAGACATAATTTTCTAGAGTGCCTTTCTTCCAGTCATCTGCGACTGGGGGACTGCCGCCCTCGACTCTGACTAATACTGCTACCTTCCCGGGAAGCCAACAACAACCACAGCCATCACATTGTGATGCTAACACTCAGTTGACTGCTGAGGTCGAATCCCTCCGGCGCATACTATCCACTTTGACTATGGACATGGGTCAACTGAAGGCGGGGTCCTACGCACCCCAGAATTCAAATTCCCAGAGGGGAAATATTTTTTTTGGCCAACGAAACAATAATGTCGGAGGAAGAAACTTTAACAACGGGCCTAGGCCCAATCAACAATGGAACAATAACGCTAACACCGGAGGCCCGCCTCCGAATCAAAACACTAACCAAAATGGCGCTGGACCGTCCCATTTTACACCAGTCACAGACTTCCAGCCCATGACTAACTGGTGTAGATTACACGACACAGGCTCGCACAATGAGGTGAATTGTGCCACTTTGGAGAAATTCATAATGATTTCCCAGCTGGACAGGCAACAATGGCATGATACCACTCCTCCAGAGCCCCCTATCCAAGAACAAACCCACGGTGCCTTCACCTGTGACACCATCCTCTTTGGAACTCCTGGGGAAGATGAAGAAGAATCCAAACTGCCGAGATTCTTTGATGAATCCATTCCACCCTTCGAGGCCAACGCCTTTACCAACCCTCAGACCCCATACAATACTCGAAGCCAGGTTGGTAAAGGATGAGCTTACACGCCCGTGCCTCCTACCAAAGATACTCCTCCACCCCGGAGCAATGAAAATGATCGACCTGTCCCTCTGAAAGGTCTTAGCCCTAACCAAGCGAAAGACCCCGTAGAGGAAAATCACCCATTCCCAGGAGGAAGATTCGATATTACGAAGGTGTTAGAACAGACCACCACCTCCATGACCTTAATGGAGGTTTTGCTAAATTTTCCTGAGCAGAAGAAGTCTCTTCTGAAGCTCTTAGGAAACCCAGAAGTCATTAGCCGCCCACCCAAGACCGTCTCATTTGAAGATGCTAATGCGGCTATCTTCCAGGGGAATAACGAGGACCCCCCCTTTCTGCTAGGCCTGAACATTTATGGCAAGAACATACACAATTTCCTAGTAGATTCTAGAGCTTCGGGTAACATCATGCCCTTGTCTATTTGTCAGAAGCTCAGACTCCACCCTGCCCCATCTAATGGCGCAGTAATCCAACTGGATAAGACTGCTGTAAAAATAGTGGGGGAATTGAAGAACGTCTGGATACACCTTATCCAGGAACCCAGGATAGCCAGCATCATTGACATCCAAGTGGTGGATATCCCAGAGACTTATGGGATGTTACTAAGTCAAAATTGGTCTAAGTCCTTAAATAGATACTTTTCAACCGACTTCACCCACCTGTGGCTTCTGTGGGAAGGAGAATCAAACAAGATCCGGGTCGAAAGCGAACCCCGGATGAAAAAGGCCCTCACCGAAGTTGGGAGGGTCAATGAAGTCCTTTTCTTTGAGGTTTCTCTAGGGGTATATCGCCCTCTTGAAATCTTAACATTCGATTTCATCCCCGGAGAAGATCCCGTCACGCTACAGAGAGCCCAAGACTTAGAAGAAAAGGTGAGAACTGAAGTTAACTCACAAGGCACTGAGGCAACCCCTGCCACACTCCTGTCTGGCACTTGGTGTTAGGTACACTACCAAAAACATTCAGAGCTTGAGTGTGAGCCATGTCTCTCGGTCGCTAACCGGCAACTGGATGCCTTCCAAAATGAAGGCACAACTGAATCTCCCGGACCCAGTACCCAAGTCCAAATACCTCCGGAGATAAATCCTACTATCACGATGGTAGTCTGGGAGAAGATCCCTGGGTCTCCCGGCGACAATCCAAAAAAATCCCCCTTTTCCCAGTACCAGATTACAAATAATGACTTATGAACCCTGAAGTTTGATGGGTCCCGATCCAAACAAGGCTGTGGGGCTGGGGTGGAACTAATCAACCCGCGAGGGAAATCCTTCCTCGCGTCCTACAGGCTGTAGTTCAACTATACGAACAATGTCACGGAGTATGAGGCTTTGGTCCTTGGACTCCTATTCACGCTGAGGAAAGGTATCACCTGCCTCCGGGCTCTGGGTGATTCAGATTTGGTTGTTAAACAGGTCTGGAGTCAATACACATGTCATGACAAAAGGCTGGCCACATACCGTAACCAGGCTTGGAGCCTTATTGAGGATTTTGATGCCTTTGGCATTGATCTCATTCCTCAGCGCCGGAACTATGTCCCGGATGCCCTAGCCATTTTTGCCAGCACACTTGAGCCAATGGCTGGCTCACGACTCCAGAGATTTTTAGTTGAGATGGTCCCCACCCCCTCCATTCCAGATAATGTCACCCACTTTCAGGTTTTTGAGGATGATCAACATATCTCGGCCTTCATGGCAAATGTTCATGTCTTTGAAGATCAGATAGTGGAAGAACGAGATCACGATGATACTGGGTAGGGTGATCAAGATGATGGGATCATGGACTTGCCCACCAACCCCATCCCTAAGGGGATGGTTGCTTTAGAACGGATCTTCGACTCAGACCCTCGGGCCTGTGAGAAGGTGTCATCCTCCCCCGAGGGAGGAAAGTTTGAGAAGGTTAACATTGGTCAGCCCGGTGAAGAGAAGATCATTCACATTGGTACCTCCTACTCCCCTGAGGAAAAGGGGAAGATTCTCACAGTTCTCTGAGAATATATCGACGTAATTGCCTGGGGTTATGAAGACTTAAAAACGTATGACACATCCATCATGACCCATACCATTCCCCTGAAACCTGATGCTAAGCCCTTTCGGCAAAAGAAAAGACCAGTCAACCCCCTGATAGAGCCTCTGATTCATCAAGAGGTGGAAAAACTGCTGTCAGCTCAGATAATCTTCCTAATCTGACACACTACATGGGTTGCCAACCTGGTCCTGGTGCGAAAGAAGAATGGTGAGATCCACCTTTGCGTGGATTTCCGTAATCTAAACAAGGCCTCCAAGAAAGATAACCACCCTCTCCCCTCGTTGGATGAGGTGTTGCAGATAGTGAATGGATCGCAGATGATGTCTTTCTTGGATGGATATTCGGGATACAACCAGGTTATGGTCAAGTATGAGGATAGAGAGAAAATAGTGTTTACCACTAAGTGGGGGACGTTTGCGTATAGAAGAATGCCCTTCAGTTTGATCAATGCGGGGGTTACATTTCAAAAGGCCATGGACATTGCGTTCGAAGGCCTCGTAAACTGATGTATAATCATCTACATGGATGATTTGACCATCTTCTCCCAGGACAGGCGTGATCATCCCGCCCACCTCGCTCAGATCTGCGAGAGATGTCGCCGGTACGGAATATCCCTCAACCCTAAGAAGTGCATATTCGGGGTCACTGAGGGGAAGTTGCTCGGGCATATCATCTCTAAGAAGGGTATATCCATAGACCCTGATAGAGTCGAAGCATTGCTGAACTTACAGATGCCTGGCAGTAAAAAGGAAATGCGATCCTTCTTCAGAAAAATCAACTTTGTGCGATGATTCATCATAGGATTCGCAGAAATCATCAAACCACTCAATGAGATGATGAAAAAGGATACCAAAATTGAGTGGATTCCTAAAGCAAAGCGGGCGTTCGCCCAGATCAAACAGACTATAACGGAGGCTCCTGTCCTGGCTAGTCCGGACTACTCCCTCCCATTTTACATTTACTCGTTTGCTTCGCCGCATTCTACCACGGTAGTGTTGACCCAAAAGGTTGAAGGGAAAGAACGACCAATAGCTTTCATGAGTTCCCCCTTTAAGAACGCTGAAGTCCGGTATTCATCACTAGAGAAATAGGCCTTTTCTCTAGTTCACGCCGTGAAGAAATTTTGGCATTATATTCTCCGGAGAAAAGTACATGCTATCATTCCAGACCAGGCCGTCAAATCTCTGCTGATGCAGAGTGAATTGGGTGAGAGACGGGGAAAATGGATGGCCATCCTCCAGGAATATGACTTAGAGATGCAGCCCATGAAAATAGTTTGAGGCCAGGGACTAAGTCGGGCGATGGCAGAGGAGACTCCCCACATAGAATGTCAGACTTATACAGTGGAGTCCATTACTCAAGACCCATGGTATACCGATCTGGTGTACTTGCTGCTAAACAACAAATGCCCGGAGGGATTACCTCCCCACAAACGCTGTGCCTTGCAGATGAAAAGCGCCCATTTCATGATCAAAAACTCTGCGCTTTACCGTCGAAACTATGAGGGAGTGTACCTCCGGTGCGTTGACAGAGACCAAGCTGTGAAAATAATTGATGAATTCCACAGATAGTTTGGAACGGGGCATGGCTCAGCTGACGCCACTGCCCACCAGATACTTCAGGCCAGTTATTATTGGCCCTGCATATTCAAAGACGTCTACACTCATGTCAGGAAATGCCATACTTGTCAAACTGCGGCGCATCATGAGCATAACCCAGCCATGCCTCTGCAACCAGTCTACGAGGCTAGACCCTTTGCCCAGTGGGCATTTGAATTCATTGGGGAAATCAACCCCAACTCGTCTGCCAATCACCGATATATTCTGACTGCAACTGATTATTGCACTCGGTGGTCTGAAGCTATACGTTGCAAAAATAACACGGCAGACGTAGTTATCAAGTTTTTAGAAGAAAACATCGTCACAAGATTTGGAATGCCCTTCGCTTTAGTATGTGACAATGGTCTGGCATTTTCTTCAGTACAGTTACTTGAATGGACCTACAATCGGAAGATCACATTGAAGTTCTCCAGCAACTATTACCCCCAGGAAAATGGCGTTGCTGAATCAACCAACAAAAATCTACTTGAGGTGATCAAATATTTGCTGGAACAAAATCCCTGGGATTGGCATCAAAAGCTGAAATTCACCCGCTGGGCAGATTGCATTCACATTAAGGCCACCCTAGGGACGTCCCCATTTCACCTGGTGTATGGCCAGAACCCGGTATTCCCAGTCAACTTACAGATCCCAATTTTATAGTTTATGCAAAAATTTAACAACAGGGACAACGTCGTCGAGGTTTGACTTTTGAACTTGGTGAGAATGGAAGAACAGAGAGACGCAGCCCTTGAACACTTCATGCGTCATCAAGCAGTGGTAAAATGATGGTTTGATAGAAGAGCCCAATACAAGGCTTTTCAGATCTCGGACCTGGTCCTATTGTGGGACAAGGCCCAGGAGAAGAAAGGAAAGCATACCAAGTTCTAACGACTCTGGCTCGGACCATACTTAATTTTAGAAATCTGCGGGGCCAACACTTACCACCTCAACACCTTAACTGGAGAACTTGTCACATTGCCTGTTAATGGGCAGTTTCTCAAACACTACTTCAAATAGGGGCAAGTTTGTCCAAAGTTGTATTATATATAAATTTTCGCTTGTAAATATCTCTTCCGGGTGCCTCATTGTGAGATACCCTACCTTGTAAATAGTCCTGTCGGCTGTCCCCCGGGACAGTCTTTGTTTTTGCTTTCGGCTTCTTTTTGGTCGTGGCATTTTGTTCTGTCTTGTAGGAATTAGAATGCTTCTCATAACTCTAGCCTCTGGTGCAATGCCTCCGGCCATGGTGAACTTTAGAATCTATCTTTAGCACAGTGGGATCTACCAGGTCTCCGGGATCGTTTTACAGATCATGACATTTTTTTTTTTTAAGCAATCTCGATTGGGTGTTGTCTCTGGGAATCTGGAAATCAGTGAATACAAATAATATAAGGAACAAGTAATCGGACACGCCGGGGGTAGATCAGTTGTACTAATTGGTTGACCCACATCTGAGAATATAAAAAAATTCTTTCCGGGTCTAGAGTTTTATCCTCTTCAAATATCTAAATATAGGTGGATAGGTGAAAGAAGTACCGCCATTTGAATTTAGCTAAGCTTAGGCTCAATGGTGAAAGAAGTACCGCCTTCCCCACCCGGAAACAAATAAAATAATAAGAGGAAGCGGGACAGAACTCTAGTCTCCGGGGGAAACAAGCAAATTGATGATTGGTTCGATATGATTAGTACCTCTTCTCTATTCCTCCCAGAGGTCATCAGCTTGATTTATTTACAAAGCACACACGACACCACTGATGAAAGGCTACGGACTGACTCCTGTGTGGTCGGGTTCTCTCAAATATGTTGCTCTTGGCCTGTCAAACACTCTGAGAGGCAGATTTGTTCCAGTTGTGCTAACCAGAGATTCTATGGTTCTCAAATGCGCTAAGGCATTTTTCCCAGATAGTCGCCATTTGTTATGCCCTGCATCCCCGTCCCTACATTTTGTGTGCAAAATATTGGGTCCCCCTTTTTTTTCTTTGTTTTTCTTTTGCTCCAGCTTTGCCTTGTCTTTCTTTTCCTTTCTTTTCCTTTTGCTTTCTTTCTCTGGGGTTTTCTTCTCGGTGTGTGTTGTCTTCATGGTTTGGTTTTCCCCTTCGGGACCCCGGTCCCAGAGGTTGTCTTTTGTCAGAAGCCAGATTCCAGACTCTGAGATTCTTTGCTATGATGTTCTTAGGAATATCATCGTAAGGAATCCCAGGGCCCAGAGTCTGGAGGTTTTGCCTGACTTGAAATCTCCAGAAGGAGGAGGATTACTTTTACCGTGGGTATAAATAGACTTACCTGTCATTTTCACATTTACCGTGATTAAAACCTTCGATCACTTAGAGAGAAATAGAGCGATTTTAAAGCGATTAGCAGAGCAGTTACAGAGAAATTTGTGATAATCAAGGCTTAACACCTACTGCTGTTCTCAGACATACGCTAGTGCTTCGTGGTGGTGATCTCGACAGCCTGACGATTCAAAGTTGCTGCAGAGTTCTCTCGGTAATCTTTCCTTTCTTCTGCCTTCTGCATTTTCAGTTTGGTGCTTCTACTTTCTTCCTCTGTTTTGCTTTCATTTTTTGGTTTCTTTGGGCTTGCCTGTTTTCGTTTCATTTTGCTTTGTTTCTTTTTCATGTCTTTCTTTTGTCCTCTAGTTTTGCCACCTGTTGGTGGGTCGGCTCTGCCAGAAGGTTGTCCGCCTTCTGTGCAGGGGTTGTTTGGCTGTAAATAGTTTGTAAATAGTCTGTAAATAGCATGTACATAATGTAAATAATCGTATATATCTATTTCTTCCTTGTCTGGTTTTCTTGCGGGAGTCATCCCGTGTGTATATTCATGTATATATGTGCATATATGTAGATAGCCCTTATATATCTCCTCCCTCCTGTATATATATCCTTCAGCTCTGTGTGTATCCTTTCGAGTGGCTTGATGAGCTGGTCAAGTCACCTCTGCTTCTGGTTTTTGCCTCCAAGCTTGCTTCTAGGTAGAAAACCACCTGTTTGAAACCCGGCTCGTGGCCGGTTTCAAACAGGTGGTTTTCTCTCTCCTCCATCAAGGCTGTTAGAGCCTCATTTATTTCCCATGCACGCAATCACTTCTAGCCAAGTGGCTTGCCCTTTTCACGCGTTCGAACAGTTAGCTCCGCCGCCATCACCATCACATCCAATTAATGCCAACGCATGTGGCACCCACGTGGACTTACATTCACATCCTTGCTAAGGGTCATTTCTCTGGGCCTCGAGCCCCCTTTACCACCACTCATCCTATGACTTCGTCAAGTGTGATAAAATTTCCCAGCCCTGGAGATAGGATAAATCCTAACTTTAAGATGTGTTTTGCTTTTTGGACACCTTTGTGAAAATTGACTTTTCAAGGAAAGCAAACGGCGTGGTGGTAAGAACTCCAGACCTCGGAGTAACTATTTTATTTTAATAAAATATTCTGACGGTCGCTTTGTCTCGCAGGTCCAGACTTCAACTTCCAACCATGTCTGAAGCATCTGCATCATCTCCTCCCAGAAGCCCAAAATTACCAACCACAACAGAGACCAGGGCAGCAACAAAGTCAAAGATAGAGAAGACCTTGGCAAAGCTGCCCCTCACCATGAAATTTGTACAAGACAATGAGATAGTGGGCTCGAAGGTTGAGTCCAAAGTGAAACTAATGACCAACGCCAGCGTCGGAACTTGGGCAGAAATGCAGGCCCTGGTGAAAGTAATGCACATCCAGTGACAGGCTGGAGATAAACTTGCAACCAACGTTGGGGGTTCCAGAATCCTCCGGGCAGCTTGCTTCCCATGCTTCGTGCAGTCCCCAGAGCTTGTCTTAGCATTGGCGGCCAATTACAATCCCTCTGTCTGGGCTGTTATGCTCGCAGTCGCAGAACCCACAGGGTTCCCCACTCCACTGGTGTCCCTCGACCTAGTCACTTTCCAAGCAGGCTTGAGCATCCCCCAATTTGATAGGGCCACGGTGGTAACAAGGACTGATGCCTTGAAACAATTCGCTCAGTTGGAAGATGCTGCCCAGGTGTACATAAACACCAACTGGCTCAAGGTCCCAAAGAGTGACCCAAAGAGAATGAAGATAGATATCCCCCGCTTTGAATTCAAGGAGAGCATCCAGATGGGGATGATAGCATTGGCCCGGGTCTTTGGGCAACCCTCTGCCCAGGAATTCGCAAAGTGGATGTACTATTTCCTACTCGGCATCTCCACTAAGGGAGAATTCTTTGACTGGGTGACCATTATCTCCAATCATGTCGACTCCCAGTTCCGACAGTTGAATGAGAAGAAGAAGTTCTATATGACTTCTTATGTTTTTTCTGGGCTTTGGCCCAACAAAGGCCCCACTCCAATGGCCTGCTTACAAATGGCATCCTCAAATTTGGCCCAGGACAAAAAGCACCGTGGGACCATTTCCCACAGATCCAATGGGAGGCCAGTTTCCCCAGTTTCTATCGGGTAAATGACTTGTTCGTTTAGTATCATCTGCTCACACCCACCCGGGATGCCGGATACCGCCTATCTATTGAGGTGATGAATTTGGTTAGTAGTTATGGGCACTACTATATTCAGTTCCAGTAGCATACCTACATTAGGGTCGCTGGCTTCTCCGGGAAACCCTACTTGTTGCCCAAGCATTGTGGGGACAAGATTGTGCTGCTGGAGTATTGCAGGCAAATGATGGAGCTGCATGCCTTCTTGGCCCACAAGAAGGTCCCTAATGTCTCATTCCCAATCTCCTATGGGAACTACACCTACAGTCTGGATGCCGCAAAGGAGGAAGACAATGAGCTGAAATGTTATAACTTGCAAGAATTTTATCTGGCGCGGAAGAACTTTGACCCGCATGGCCGAATTGCAGTAGCACTGCCCCGGGCTTCGGAGCCCCACCATGCACAAATGGAAGACTTCTGGGCCGATTTACAGGACGATGTGGATGTGCGAAGCCAACATTATAATAGAATGATGGCTGGGATGATGTAGGAGCTAAACCTCCGGAGGTTCCCAATGGGATTTTTAGACACCGCCCCCACCACAGATCCCCAGTACAAGGAGAAGGGGATCGATAAGATGACATTGCCAGCAATAAATTGGGCCATCCAGGAAGAGCACACAATTGAGGACTTCACTCGGGAAATAGTCGACCGAAGTCATGCATATTTTAAAAGGGTGTACCCTGGGAGTATACGCCAAGCTCCCCGACTGACACCAAAAGTAACACCACAGCCGGTACTAAGATTGACCCCAGGGGCCGGGACATCTTCACAGGCTGGGACTTCTGCACAGGGTGCATACAAAGGAAAGGGGATAGCCACAACCCCCTCTGTGTAGCAAACCTTCATACAAGAATAGATTCAGCAATTTCTGGCAGCCTCCCAACAAATGAGGGAGAAGCTAATGACAAGGCTGGCCACTCCCCCGCTCATGTCCAGACCGATTCGTCCCCCTTCCTCCCCGTCGCTGGCAGCCTTAATGATGAAGGCAACTGGGGTAGATCCTATGGAAGTGGTGGCAATAGCCGACGTGCGGCCACCTTTGGTCACCCGGAGGAAGAGAAAGCACATCCAGTAGCCAAAGGCAGAACCAGCGCCAAGGGCATCCCTCCCCAAAGAAGTAGAGATCCTCTCTTCCAGTTCCCTGGAACCGGAGAGAGAAACAGAATAGGCGGAGGTCCCAGCCAGTCCCCCTCTGGAAGAAGATTTGATTTATTTGCAGCCGATAAATTCAAAAATCTGCAAGGAGGCGACACACAAGCGGAGATGGAAGTCCCAAAGAAAGAACAAGCGGCTGTGGACCTACGAAACCTGGAATAAGAAGCTGCGGAACAAGAAAAGCAGTAGAGAGAAGAATCAAGACCGGAGATTGCCTCCGGGGCTCAGGAAGCGCAAGGTCTGGGAGTGGACGAACAACAACTAAGTGAACAAAAGGCATCCAGTAGAGAACCCAGACCCGGACCTTCAGGAAAAAGCATTACCCCAGCTGCCGCATTCCAAGGGCCACTCCCGGGGGCAACCTTCGGGCAAGTAATCACAGCAGCCCAAACTCTGAATCTCAGCCTGATACCTCCCCTACTGCCGACAGATGAAGAAGAAGAAGAGCAGCTTGAAGAGGAGATCCCCGACGAAGCCGACCAGGGTCCAGACTCGTG
>MU225557.1:1210698-1222702 GCA_018584345.1 Thuja plicata | reverse complement strand
AATCACAGCAGCCCAAACTCTGAATCTCAGCCTGATACCTCCCCTACTGCCGACAGATGAAGAAGAAGAAGAGCAGCTTGAAGAGGAGATCCCCGACGAAGCCGACCAGGGTCCAGACTCGTGTATTGACATCTGGGACCAGGCTGAGGATATAGAAATTGAGGATGTTGCTGCAGAAGAGGTGCCAGCGGGGAGAGAAACAGGTGAAGCATATGTTGAAAAGGAGCAGCCGCCACCAGACACCGGGAGAGAATATGAAAAACAAACTCTGGTAGGAAGGCCACCTCTCCCACCTCCGTGGCTGGTGGAAAGAAAGAAAAGAAAAGCCCAATCTGCTCCGGTGATCCCTCTCTCCCTGGCCGAGATGATGGTCTTGACCCAGGCCCCGCCAAAAGTAAAGAAGGCCCAGACAGTTCATACCCTACGAAATGGGCTGGGCGGAGAAGCAATTGTAGTAGTGGCGACCCCTCCCCCAGATGCCGATGAAGCAACCGCAGATCCCGCAGACTACAATATCGCAGAGGTATCCTTGGGCAAAAGAGGAAAGCAGGGCGAAGTGGACCTGCTGAAGGAGGCAGCAAGGGCAGTAGAGGCCCGATATGAAAAGGAGGCCCAAAGGCTCAAAGCGGAGAAAGAGAAATATGCAAACCTTATGGGATTGCTTACTGAGCTGGCCAAACCCATCAACGCCGCCCCTCCATAGGCCTCCACATTAGAGGAATTACCGCAGAGTGACATAGAATCCCTGCGAGTAATGAAAAAGAAGGCCCAAGCAGTAGATGAATGGGTCGCTTTGCAGATAGGAAACACCCGGCGTTTCCTAGTGTCCACTCTCCCAGATCTATATACGGCTCGACAGGTTATTCTCCAGGCAGAAGCGCTGATTGAGCAATGGGAGAGTGATGCCCAAAATTACCAGGCGTGGAAGGTAGAGCTCGAAGAGCTTCTCATCCTGGGAGAGGATATAATTTCTGAATCTAGAATTCTGGGTGAGAAATCGTTTGATTTCGTAAGGACTCAGCACTCCAAACTGAACCTCACATTTGAGGTAACCAAGCAACTGGTAGAGTCCTTACAGAAAAAAGTGAATATAGTGAAGACTTCTTCCAATTTATACAAGTCTTTTGTAATAAAGGCTTCCGGGGTTGATCCCCTTAGTACAGGTACTTATACCCCAGAGGAGACAGTTTTGGGAAATTTTGATGAAATGATGAACTCCCGGTATCAATCCTTGGAGGGGATGGACGGGGACCAGATGATAAAATTGACCGAAATGGTGCTAAAGGGCCATGACACTGCAAGGATGGTGGATGAATTCAGAAATAATATTCCGGTCCTAGGGGAACAAGTTGAAGTGGCCAGATACAGAAGGGTCAGCATAAAGAAGATTGATGAAGATGGCATTTTCTGCCTCCTTCAGGCCTTTAGTGATAATAAACAGCCTTGATTTTTCTCCAAGAACCGGGGAAACTTGAGTATTGAATATTCTTTATTCTTTTTGGGACGTAAGTTCCCGGATCCCAGAGTCCCGGATCCAAAATTTTATATTCTTTAAAATGATCTGTGTCCCGGCCCCCGAGGCTGACCGGTCACTTTCAGAGGCAGTTAATAAAGGTTGTCAGAAGGTAGTTGGGCACATCAAGAGGCATTGGCTCGATAGTTGATTTCTGACAGGGTGGTCTTCTCAAGGAACCATCCAAAGGTACACTTGGCATGTTGGAGACAGGGTGCCGCATTTCCCATTTATGAGGCATGTAGCCTTGGTCCCCGGGGGACCTACTTTCTACTTTCTTTTCTCTGGCTCTCTTCTCGAGACCGATTCTTCCGATGTATATTCTTGTCCTCTTCTTCTGACATGGCAAACCTATTCCGTCTCCAGGTCTTTTGTAGGGTGGCGCAGGTAGTACCGGCCCCCAGATATTGTATTTTATTGAAGCACAATGAAATAGGGTTAGGGTTAGAGGAGTTGTATAAATAGGCAGATCGACCCATTTCCAAGGGTTAGCAAAATTGATGATTTTGTTGTCCATATCAATAGCAAAAGTAATTTCTATGTTTAAGTTGCAGAGCTCAATGCTCCATTATTTTTTTCTTGTTAGTTAAATGCTCCCCTCGAGCAACCATTGTATCACGCACCAGTGCTTGCTGAAAAGAATATTAATGAAGAAGGAAGGATTCATGGCAATGATGTTGTTAACGTTCCTGCTTCTGAGTTAATGGTATTTCATGTTTTAATGTTCTGTATGTCCTTTGCTCTAAATATGTTAAAGTAGATTAACGACCTCTTTATTCCCGCTACTGATAAAATGATAACTGATAGTTGTGTATTTCTTCAGTATTTAGTGTAGTCTTTCAGAGTATTGTTGATGTTCCAGACATTTTAGCATGACTGTAGTTAGATGAAATGTTTCTAACCCTGTAGGATCTTTTTTGTTTTATTTGCTAAGTGTAGAATGCTCTGGGAAACTCCCTTACTATATTGAATCTCCAGGAGAATGAGTTGAAGTAACCAGCTATCCCCCTCGAAAATAGTCACCTCTCCCAACCAAGCCCCGCACCATTGTGACCCGACACCCAGGTGCTTGAAGGCCCAGAGAATCCATTTCCTTGGACAACCTTTGTAGGCGGAGTTGGCCGATTTCCCTAGAACCCGGTGACAACTTATGACTGTTGGCGGACCCGGTCAGCAAAACTCCGTCAACACCTATGAGCTATGGTATGGTAAAATACCCAATGTAAGTTGCTTCAAAATATTTGGTAGTCAATGTTATGTCTTAAAGGATGATAGAAATAGAAAGCTTGATGCTAAGAGTGATGAAGGTATCTTTCTAGGGTAGTCCACCAAGAGAAAAGCTTATAAATGTCTTATCAAGGCTTCTAACACAATTGTTGAAAGTGTAAATGTAAATATAGATGAGTTTGCAGAAAAGAATGAACTAGAAAGAAAAAAAGAACCAGAGGACTACAAAAAGTTTGTATATTGTGAAGAATCTAACACTCTACTCGAGCAACAATGCTTAATTCTAGAATGACAGAATGTTGTAACCGATGGTCAGACTGAAATTATCGACGGTCGGGATGATGATCAAAATAATGTGCAAGGTGATGAAGAATAGAATGACGATCAAAATAATGATCAAGCTAATACACAAAGAGCTATACCTATAATTTCCAAATATGTAAGAAGGAACCATCCAAAGATCTAGATCATAGGAGATAAGAAAGCTGGTAAAAAAACAAGAAGTAAGTTTTTAAACTTTAGTTGTTTAATTTGTGAGTTTGAGCCAAAATTTGTCAATACTGCACTTGATAATGAAGAATAGATAAGTGATATGAATGATGAGATTGAGAAGATAGAGAAAAATAAGACATGGTCACTTGTGCCAAGGCCAGATGACAAGAATGTCATCGGTACTAAATGGATATTTAGGAATAAGCTGAATGAGAATGGAGAAGTCACAAGAAACAAAGCAAGACTAGTATGCAAGGGATATGCACAAGAGGAAGGTATAGACTATGGAGAGACCTTTGCACCCATTGCTAGGCTAGAAGGAGTAAGAATAATACTTGCTTATGTTGCATTCAAAGGATTCAAGGTATACCAGATGGATGTCAAATCAACATTCCTAAATGGAATACTTGAAGAAGAGATATACATTGAGCAACCAGAAGGGTTTGTAGATTCAGACAAGAGAAAAATGGTATGTAGACTTTACAAAGCCTTGTATCAATTGAAACAAGCTCCTAGAGCCTTGTATGAATGACTTCATTCCTACCTAATAAGTATTGGATTTGTAAGGACTAGTGAAAACAATAATCTTTATTTGAAAGAAGATATTGATGCTAACACTTTGATATCTAAAATATTTGTTGATGACATCATATTTGGAGGCAATGATATGCTATGCAAATCATTTGCTAAAGATACGAGAAAAGTGTTTGAGATGTCTATGTTTGGAGAGATCAAGTTCTTTCTTGGCCTACAGATTATGCAACAAAGTGAAGGTATTTTCATTAAACAGTCCAAATACATTAAAGAGGTCCTAAAAATATTCAAGATGGAAGATTCCAAACTAGTTGGAACATCGATGGCTACTAGATGTAAGTTAACAAAGGAGGAAAAGACACCAGAGGTAAATTAGACTTTGTATAGATCAATGATAGGAAAACTCATGTATGTTGTCCATACTAGACTAGATATTGCACATGCAGTAGGAATTGTTGCTAGATTTTTTGCTAACCCTAGGGAATCACATATGACTGCTGTGAAAAGAATTCTAAGATATCTGAAGAATACCGAGAAATATGGCTTATGGTATAGAAGAGAAGGAAAATTTGAACTTAAGGTGTTTACTAACGCTGATTGGGCCAAAAATCTTGATGACTGGAAGAGCACAACTGGAGGAGAATTCTTTATGGGTGATAGATTTGTCACATGGATTAGCAAGAAGCAAGGATGCATCTCTCAGTCTACTGCAAAAGTAGAGTATGTTGTTGTTGCTACAAATTGCTCAAATATTGCATGGATCAAACAGTTACTAGAAGGTATGCATATGAAGATCTTAGAACCAGTGACCATCTATTGTGATAATACTAGTGAAATAAACATTTCTAAGAATCCATTCATGCATGCTAAGACTAAACACATTGCTATCAAGTATCATTATTTGAGAGAACAAGTTCAAGAAAAGGAGGTGATACTTGAGTATGTACAATCTAAAGAACAATTGGCCGATATCTTCACCAAGTCACTACCCAAGGATACATTTTAGTACTTGAGGAAGAAACTAGGGGTCAAACCCTTGTCTACGAGTTAGTAAAATGACTGAAGGCTGCATCAGCCTACATATTATCAAAATATCATTCATGTTGATGCAAGCAAAAAGATCAACTTTAAAGCTAAATCTATATACAACAGGTATATATCAGAACCAAGCACCAGAGTATATTGATGTATTACTGATGGATAAGGGAAATTCAAGGAATATATTATGGATGGAAAGAAAAGATCACTTAACATTAATGTCAAATATCTGTGAGATACTTGCTTGACATTTTTGTCAAAGGGAGAGAGTTTATTCATATTATCACAGTCTTCAAGAAGAGAGAGATTATCCATTATCATATTACTCTAACATGGAGAGATCATATCCATAGGGAGAGAGATTGTATGAAAAGATTATACAAAGGGAGAGTTGCTAACAAGATGTAAAAGACAAAAAAAAAGAGAACAATCAAGAGAGAGAAATTGATACAAGGAGAGAACACAACACATTAGAAGAAGAAATATAGAAAGCTACAAGAGTCAAATCTAAGCTAAAACAGAGCTTACCAGTGGTCAGACATTTTTATCGGTTAACAGAACAAAATGATTGGTAGTTTTATGAATCTCAACTGTTGTATTTCATATTGTATTAGAAATAGTATATTATGATAATATAGTATGTTTCCATCAATACCAAAGGGAGAGATTGATGACATATAAATGATTGAATGTTTGATAATGTTAAGTTGAAGAAAATGCAAGTCATTAAATCAGTTAATGGATTGTATTATCATTGATGCCAACTTGATATCATCTATACGGTCATGTACATAATGCCAAAGACTTTAGAGAACCAAAGGAACCAAGGTTATACTTCTAGCAATACATAAAAGTCATGTATTCACTAAGTGACGAACAACATCGACAAAGTGCACACCGACAGACAGAGTAAAGATGACAAGTCACAGTGATACCCAACGACCAGAAGAATAGTGTTGCCCAACAAAGCAGAACCACAAAGTGCCCGATGAGAAAAGTTAGAAGGTTGCCCGATGAGAAAAATCAAGGTTTCCTGATGAGTAAAATTCTAGTGATGCCCGATGGATGAAGATCACAAAGCTAACTAGAGTCTCACCAATGGAATTGTTAGTTGTCACCGACGACTAACTACAGAGTTGACCGACAAAACAGAGAGTTTAGAAAATGAAAAAATATCTAGCTGGTACAACTGAAAGAAAGACTTAACTGGTTGTTTGCTTTGTTTTATTTTACCACAATTAAGTGATTGATTTAAAGATGATTTGTATAGTTGGCATGAAGATTTCTACAAGATAAATCAGGAGTTATACTTTAAATTTGATTGGCTAGATTGTTTATCACGCCAAGAATCAAGAATCAAGAATCAATGAATATCATGTCTATATAAGAGACAAGCTTAATTCATTTTCATATCACATTCATGGAAAAGGGATTAAGGGGAGTGAATAGAAAGAGGATGCTGAAGAGAAATTGATGAAGAAAAACTTCATACAGTTCTAATCAATCAAGCTGAAGGAGAGCTAAGGAATTCTGCAGACACCGACGAATAGTAAGTACAACATCATAGAGAAGAAAGTGTGGAGAACAAAAGGATTGAATTCATACATTGATCAAAGAGGTAATGTACTTAAATAAATCTAAAAATCTGCAATTCAAAGTTACATCATGAACAGGTCATAGTGTTTCAGTTTAACTATTGAAGCATCAAGTTTCTTAACAGAGTAGGACTTAACAATATTCTATATATTGAGTTATCTCTCAAGGAGTGCCAAAAAGGTTGATTCATAAAAGTAGCATTAGACTTGCTCGATACCTATTGATAGTCTAAGAAGGAGGCTGATTCAAGGATGGTAGAAATATTTTCCCGATACCTATTGACAGTCTAAGAAGGAGGCTAATTCAAGGATGGTAGAAAATAAATGACTGATACTAATTGAAAACCTCTATGTATAAAATCCTCTAACAAGGTCGCACTTAACAGTGTGTTTGTAACCTTTAATAGGGTTGGCTCCTAATAGGGTTCACTTCAGAAGAGTGAAAATTTGGGGTACCGGTCCTAGTGGTTTTTCCCTTAACAAGGTTTCCACGTTAAAATTAGTGTGTTATGTGTGTGTGGTTTATTACTTTACTATTTTACATCTCACATAGTTAATTCTAGATTGATTGGTATACTCTGCTTATTTACTGAGTTTCGGTAAATAGTTATATTGCTTATCGGTAATCAAGGAGAATAAGGACAGACAAGGAAAAATGATAGACAGTTAATCTTTATAAAGTATTTCATGGCATGCATCTTGTAGGGACATAATAATCTAAGGTTTATAGATTGGTGGTTAAAGTTTTTAAAGGATAAATTTTGAGGCCACTGATTCACCCCCCCTCTCAATTATTACTAACAGAAAATGTTGTAGGTAAATGATAAATGAAGAAGAAATTGTTATAGCCAAATGAAGTTACTTAGAGAAACAACTTTTTACCCCTGCTGCTATGCTCTTTACAAATTATAGAGAAAAATAGAATCAGATTTTGTCCCTACTAAAACCAACACTCACGAAGAAACATATCATTTTTTTCATGCATTAAGCCAAATAAGAAATGTTCCAATGCATTGGAATTTGGCAATATCTAAAAAAATACAAACAAGGAACATCTAGTTAATGTGGTTCATTGGGAGGGAAGGAAGAGATGAAGCATGTTAAATGCAAGAAACTAGATGTTTATGGTGGTGCTCCACCTTCTTGTCATATGGAATGAAAAACCCATACTAGTTCCTTGTATTTCAATCACCAAGAGTGATCGTGACTCATGATAATTTATCCATCCCCGGGTGTGTGCACCAAGTTGTGGACAAAAAAACTGGACACATGATTTTAAAAAATTAAATTTCATATAACCCGATCAAGTTATTGAAATTTCAAAATTGTACTAGGCTTGGTAACCAAGCCTAGACAATATTATTAAAAAACTTTACCTTTCTCAGAACCCGATCGAGTTGTGAGATGTTTCTAATAACCCGATTAGGTTATTAGACATATTATATTTTCTAATAACGCGATCAGGTTCTAAGATGTTTCTAATAACTTGATCAGGTTATTAGAAACATATAATGTTTTTCAAAGCCCACGTCTTAGGCCATTTCAAATGCCTAAACCATAGAGAAGCACACTAGAGGAGGGAAAAAACACCTAAGAACCCGATCGAGCTTTGAAGAAAACAAGATATCTTCAACAATTTGCACATTTTGAAGCAATGGCGCCCCGTAAGAAAGGTATGTATTATTGTTTTTATTGTGTTTTTTTTGCATTTTTTTTTTATCAAATTAGGTTATGATATTGATGTTTTATTTTCTTTTATTAATTTTATATTAGATTTTTCAAACAACCTAAGAAGAGAAAAAAGAAATGAAAGACCACCCCCGTAAACCCTCATCATCCACCACCATCGCCACCCATAAACCCTCAAAATTATCCTTGTCCACCACCATTGCCACCCATAAACCCTCCTCAAAATTCTTCTCATCCACAACCACCGCCACCTGTAGACCCTCTACATGTGCCATTAGATCATTTAAATGCAACACAAGAAGACCTCGTACAATTTATTAACCAAAATAGTCAACAAATTAATATATTAGTCAATAGGTTGAAGGCTTTTGGTCTTCTACATCACTCTACCCTCACCACTACATTAGAAAAAATGCCCAATAGTGGAAATGATGTGTCTCAAGAGGTGAAAAAATGGGGTTCATGGAGGGATAGGTGTCATACATATTATGCTGATGGTTTATCATATGAGGATGTGAAAAGAAAAGGCATAGAAAAATGTGACATATGTGCCCTTTTTACCGATCCTAATACTAGCAATTCCCTAGAAGTTAATACAAAATGGTTTCCTATACATTGGTATTCTCATAGGGGGATGAAATCAGATTTTTGGGATAGGTGGTACATGGTATTTGACCAAGCACCTTGTAATAATAATGAGGTGACTTTATATTTTTTGAGGAAGCTATACTATGAGTTTATCCTTGGCAAGAAGCCAAATTACTTTGACTTTCGTGAGTTCCAGGGAAGAGGGAGAGGCTTTCCATAGGATAGATCTGGGGCACATAGTATTACCCAACCACAAGAGAGGAGGCATACTACGAGAAAACCCCTCATTTGTGTTGTGGTACCAGTAGTGCTCAAGGAGTCTATGGATATATAGACTCTTCATGCAACTACATCATTGACTGATGTCATTATCTAGTATGGCTCTTAGTTAGTTGGAGAGGATGGATCAGTGCCTTTACCACCTCCATCTTCATTAGATGCGCCATTAGGATCAGCCCATCCCACGCTAGCTCCATCATCATCAGATGCACCGTTAGGATCATCTCATCCCATGTGAGCTCCATTATCATTAGATACACTTGCAGGGTCAGCCCAGCCCATTGAGCATATCTGCATCACTTATAATGGTCTATGTGATGGGGTAGATAGTCAGGTGAGTGCAGATGGTTCGACATCCCATTCATGTGTACATTGCAAAAGAAGATCTCAAACATCCACTACTAAGGATATGAACCTCACAGATGATCTGTTGTCAATAGTGTATGGTACAGAGCCGACACAGGTTTATTTAAATTTGTGTTTTGACATGCTATTTTAATTAATTACCCAAATCTATTAAATGTAAATAAATTTTTATTCATAGAAGAATCTAAATTGATACATGAATAATATGCATTGCAGGGTGCAACTGGTGGTACAAGCACACCAAGCAGTGCTCATTCTAGTGACGTAGATAGGTAGCTCAAACACCTGACGTAATGTTTTATAAATATTCATAAAATAGAATAGTAAGTTGTTTTCAAAATATCATATCTTAATAATTTGTATGGTGGTAACTTAGTGTATGTTTTTTTTATGGTCAAAGAATTTTTATAATGTAATTCAACTCAAGGAATTCACTTCCTTTTCCAACAATCATGACTCGAATTGATTTGAACTCCTGCCCTCCATCCTTGAACTCAATTCAACCAATGCTGAACTCATACATAGACTCATACCTCAACCAATCACTTACTGTCTTTTGAATCAACCTTGAACATCATTTAGAACATCCAACCATCGTTCTTTTACTCTTATTTCTTGTTCAAAATCATGAATACAATCTTTGATTGTTCACTGATTGTGAATACCCTTAATCCTTCAATACACCTCCATGGCCTTCTGAATAATCTTAACATATAAATTCTAAGACACACCAAGAACCCATCAACTTATCACAAGGTCCTTATCATATCTCTCAAAGCACATTCACTTGCTAGTTCAGTAAACTTTACTCTCTGGCATTTCACTGTCACACTAGGACAGTCCCCATATACTACTCTATAACTTCACCATGGACAAGAACCCATCTACACCCTAGGTTCATAAGCACCCCAAATATTTTCATCACTTCCCATACCACCTACTCTGATGCAAGTGCAAGTAAATGGAAGTGTTTCCTTCGGAAACCAACTGGAACACTTAGGTATTCAAAAAACAACATTAAATCCACAATTAGGGCCCTTGGTGCTCAGTTCTCTAGAAGTTATACACTACTATGTATATTCAGATTTGGTGCATACATTGAGATATACACCCAGGCCTTGATCATATGGCCATCTCCTTGCATCAACACAAAAAAAAATTTCAGAATCTTTGAAATCATATTACCAAGAAGCTTTCCACCAGATATTATCCAATTCCCATGGTGTGAAAGAAGATAAATTTTTTATATTGAAATAATGGTTCGTAAAATTTGTTTATAAACTTGTGATATAATAGAGTTGTCGAGCATAATACTTTGTGGAATTCAAGCAAATCATAATCTTCATTGTAAACTATTTCTTATATATTTATTTGGTATTTTATAGGGCTTGTTAGGGGCTCAGATTTCTGAGAATGAGGATGTCACCATTTCTTCCATTGACTTTGGCTTATAGAGCTATGTGGTATCATATTTTGCACACCTCTTGTTTATAGTTTTAATTGAATCCATGCGGTATCATATTATTTCTCTTATGTTAATTTTTTTTTTGTTAGCCTACCCCACCAAGATTGAGGTCATTAGGAAAGAGGAAGAAATCATCGGGGACATTGAAACAAAAAAGGTAATTAAGTCCAATTTAAGTATATTTGTTGAAATGTATATTATGAACATTTCAATGTAGTCTATATTGATGAATACACTTGACTTGTTTATTGTATACATGTAGAATCAATTGGGTTGTACTGAACTAATGAATTCCCTAGACACTACTGATGTTCAGGAGAGGGAGAAGGCAACATGTTTTCATATTTACATTCAATTGCATTCTTTTTTGTTCAAACTATTTTAGAAATCATGTTCCTCTATTAGCATGTCATTTTCTATGACTTTTCATATAGGAATTGGTCATAGCTACCTCAGATGATGTGAACCCTTCTCCACTTCCTAGAGATCCCTTGCCTAGCACAGGAGATCCAGCTACAGTATGCATTTTCTTTTTAGTCCATGCATTTTTATCTTTTAGTATTTCTTGTTTATAACATGTACTTTGTATTATTTTTTCTGTTATAGGACCCTTCACCACTACCCATCCTTCCTCTACCTTTCCATTTTTCTAAGATTCCCTCTCACCTATGATGGAGCCCATTTCATTTATCTTTCAGCCCAAGAATAAGAGATCTAGTTGAGGCTTTACTATGCAAATTTGTATTATCAAGTGTATAAATTTTTTCCATTATCTTGTATTTCTCAGTCCTATAACATCTTTTCTATTTTACCATACAGGAAAAGGTCCAAACTGATTCATCAATGGTTTTGGCTCCCTCCAACACATGAGTTCTAACTCATGTTGTGGTATGCATTTTATTTTTAGTCCATGCATTTTTTATTTTTTAGTATTTATTGTTTATAACATGTATTTTGTATTATTTATTTTTCCTGTTATAGGACCCTTCACCATTTCCCGTCCTTCCTCTACATCTCCATTTTTCTAGGAGTCCCTCTCACCCATGAGAGAGCCCATTTTGTTTATCATTCAGCCCAAGCATAGGAGAAAGAGTGATGAAGGGTGCTCCCCTTAATACCACAAACACATAACAGAAACAAAGAAGCAACAACAATTTGCAAGAACAGAAAATGGACTTCTTATTATCTCCACAAATGCGGAATTACAAACTTTCAGAA
>MU225557.1:1192245-1204721 GCA_018584345.1 Thuja plicata | reverse complement strand
ACTTACTAAAAATAGCAAGTTTCCATAAATAGCAGCTCTGCACAAGGTAGCCCTTATTGAAAAGAAAACAGAAATATTTTTGGGTGATGCAAGATTTCCCTTACACCCAGGATGCTCCTGCATCAAAGAGATGAGGCAATCAATAATTCAATTGTCAGCAAATTACAACCCAATATTTATTTATTTTGATATTATTTTTAGATAATATATATGGCTTAGCATTTGAATTGTTCTTGTGTAGAGACTTAGTGAACCAAGTGTTGTTGCGAAGAAGCTCAATTTTGATGATCCACCATAGTCATAGATATATTGAGACATTGTATAGATCTAATTGTGGTCATTGAATGAATAAATTATATATATGTGTGTGTGTGTGTGTGTGTGTGTGTGATATTTGTACATTGTATATATCGACTTGGACATAGTTGATGTCATTTTTTGTAACTCTATTATGGATTTGGAATGTACGCCATGCATTGATATGACACTATTATTGTTCATTTTGTTATATATGAAACCTCAATTTGAACCTTGAATTTTTTGGTTGGATGTTTAGGCCTTAAGTATATTCTTGTTTCACATGACTTGCGTATATGCATATGTGTTTTGATAAATTAATGTACTTGTGTGTGTACTTCAAGTATATTCATGTAAATGAATCATAACCTAGATTCATGTGTATGACCTATGTGAATGACTTAAGTGAATTCATGTCTATGCTTCATAATGTATGTACTACATGCTTTCTCTAGGACATAAGCAATTTTATGATTTAAGTGAATTAATGCTTGATGTGCTACATTGTATTTAGGTATATCTTTCATGCATTATATGTATGCACTATGTGACTTAAGTGAATTTAAGTTTGTAGGTGTATCTTTCATTCTCTATATAATGTTCCTTGGGTACACCTGGGAAGTTATAGGGGTCTTTGGTGCAAGCCACCCAAGCAACACTAGACATGGATAGGATTTTGAAGCAGAGGGTCTAGAGTTCTAGTGTTTACCCTTCTCCCAGTTTATAACCAACTTCTTTAAACCATCCAATGGTTTCCAACACCTATGTCTCCTTCACCAAGATTGGCCTCCTAGACCCTAAATTCAACTTGCCTCCTAGGTATAGTTGATATGATGAAGAAACAATGCACAATCAACTCCAACTAGTCCTCCATTTACCTTGTTTTCACAATAGATTTCCCTCTAGAACCCTAAACCTTTTCTTAGGATCTTCCCAAACACCTCTTAGGCTCTAGCCTATGTTCAAAGGACCTTACATGTCCATTCTAGGTGTTTCAAACACTTCTAGCCACTATAACCATCTCTTTATTATCACTACTCAAAGATAGGCCTAATTAGGCTTAATTATATTAGGTCTATTTTCACTATTTTTGACCAAACTCTTCAAATTATTCCACACAACCCTATTGAAGACTATATGATTTTGAAAGCTATTACCTATCCCTTCTAGAATCCAAAGTTATAGATCTTCAAGACACCCACAACCCTAATTTCTTCTAGGCCTTAGATTGTAGGCTATCTTTTAGGCCTCTGGACCAGTCACTGAAATATGCATCCAATTAGTCTTCAATCTTCATACAAACTCCTAAAACCTTTTGATCCTTCAAGGAGACACTCTAGGGATTCCATAAATGCCACTAAGATGTCCATACAAGATCATGGGTTTATTTTTTCAATTCAATCTCTACCCTGACCTCGCTCACCTACTCAAAGCAGTCAGCCTAGGGCATCACTCCAAGCCTAGGAGTTGACTTGCAAGAACAAAAAGGAAAACAAAAAAATTATGTATAGACCCTAACCTATTTTTCCACAAGGTTTCATTCATTTTCAACCATGGATGCTTAGGTTAGAGCCATTTTTGTTCCTGCAACTCTGCAAATGGAAATTGCAAACATAGTCACATAAATCTAAGTGTAACTTTAAAATGCCTTAACTTGAAAAGAAAACTTGAATATGAAAAAGAAAGAAAAAAAACAAAACTCTACACTCCCATGGAGTCAGATTATTCAATCCAATCTATACACAACCATGCAAGGCTATAGAAACACTGCAAATGCAAGTAAAACTTAGGGAATCATCCATACAGAATGCTCACACGTGTGGTCTGTAACTCAAACTCCACTAACCTTCCAAAATATTCTATCCATGCTCAAATACTTGAGCCTGGGTGGTTACAACCTTCCATTTCTTCATTGAGCAAATTTTTGCAAAAGTCGCTTGAGCAAATTTTGAGCATTTCTTTCTCTTTGAAAAATTTGGTCAACTCGATGCTCTTTGACCCATCCTAGGACCCTAGTTAGGACACTTAGGACCCTAGAGGAGGCTATATCCCCTAGTTTCTCAAAATTAGCAAATTTTACAATTTTAGACCATTGTGACAACATTTGCACCTAGGAGCAACTTGTGCTCTTACAAAAATAAATGAACAAACTTGGATCCAAAACATATGGATCTTATTACCATCAGCTCCATCAGCTCCAATTGTCTGGGTAAACACTAGGGGAGACCCTTTTTCACTTGCCAACCATCAAAAATGTTCCAGCGCAACTCAGACTGAAGTGTTCCCAAGGTTCACTAAGACAAATTGGGCAACAATCTTTGGAGAGTAATATCTCAAACCTCGTGAGAGATATCAAAGATCTGTGAAGTGCAAAAGAACTATCTTGGGAGGTCTATAAGCATGTGGCTGATCACTTCTGGAAGATTCCACTTGGATTCCATTTTCCAACCCAATCTTAGTTGGTGCAAAAAGTTGCATTGTTGGTTAGTTGAAAGTTTCTCATTCATGCATCTTTTCAACTGTTCATCATGGGTCCAAGCCGTCAGCCTAGGAGTTGACTTGCAAGAACAAAAAGGAAAACAAAAAAATTATGTATAGACCCTAACCTATTTTTCCACAAGGTTTCATTCATTTTCAACCGTGGATGCTTAGGTTAGAGCCATTTTTGTTCTTGCATCTTTGCAAATGGAAATTGTAGACACAGTCACATAAATCTAAGTGTAATGCCTTAACTTGAAAAAAAAACTTGAATATGAAAAAGAAAGAAAAAAACAAAACTCTACACTCCCATGCAGTTAGATTGTTCAATCCAATATGTACACAGCCATGCAAGGCTATAGAAACATTGCAAATGCAAGTAAAACTCAGGGAATCATCCATACAGAATGCTCACACATGTGGTCTATAACTAAAACTCCATTAAACTTCCAAAATATTCTATCCATGCTCAAATACTCGAGCCTGGGTGGTTATAACCATCCATTTCTTCATTGAGCAAATTTTTGCAAAAGTTGCTTGAGCAACTTTTGAGCATTTCTTTCTCTTTGAAAAATTTGGTCAACTCGATTCTCTTTGACCCATCCTAGGACCCTATTTAGGACACTTAGGACCCTAGAGGAGACTATATCCCCTAGTTGCTCAAAATTAGCAAATTTTACAATTTTAGACCATTGTGACAACATTTGCACCTAGGAGCAACTTGTGCTCTTAAAAAAATAAAGGAACAAGATTGGATCCAAAATGTATGGATCTTATTATCATCAGCTCCATCAGCTCCAGTTGTCTGGGTAAATGCTAGGGGAGACCCTTTTTCTCTTGCGAACCATAGAAAATGTTCCAGCGCAACTCAGACCAAAGCGTTCCCAAGGTGCACTAAGACAAATTGGACAACAATTTTTGGAGAGTAATATCTTGAACCTCGTGAGAGATATCAAAGATCTGTGAAGTGCAAAAGAACTTTCTTGGGAGGTCTATAAGCATGTGTCTGATCACTTTTGGGAGATTCCACTTGGATTCCATTTGCCGACCCGATCTTGGTTGGTGCAAAAAGTTGCATTGTTGGTCAATTGAAAGTTTCTCATTCATGCATCTTTTCAACTATTCATCGTGGGTCCAAGCTATCAGCTCCATCAGCTCTATTTGGCCAAGTAAATGCTAGGGGAAACCCTTTTTTTCTTTTGAACCATCAAAAACATTCTAGCGCAAGTCAGACCAAAGTGTTCCCAAGGTGCACTAAGCCAAATTGGGCAGTGATTTTTGGAGAGCCATATCTTGGACCTCGTGAGATATATTAGAGATTCGTGAAGTGCACAAGGACCATCTTTGGAAGGTCTACAAGCATGTGGCTTAGTTCTAGGATATTCCATTCAGATTCCATTTTTTACTTGATCTCGGTTGGTGTAAAAAGTTGCATTATTGGTCAGTTGAAAGTTGCTCATTGGTGCATCTTTCAAACCGTTTGCTGTGGGACCAAACCGTCAGCTCAATTAGCTCTATTTGGTCATGTAAACACTAGGGGAGACCCTTTTTCACTTGCAAACCATCAAAAACATTCCGATGCAACTTAGACGAAAGTGTTCCCAAGGTGCACTAAGCCAAATTGGGCAACTATTTTTGGAGAGCCATATCTTGGACCTCGTGAGAGATATCAGAGATCTTTGAAGTGCACAAGGAATAGCTTGGGAAGGCCTACAAACACATGGCTTAGTTGTGGGATATACCACTCATATTTCAACTGCCAACCCAATCTCGGTTGGTGCAAAAAGTTGCGTTGTTGGTCAGTTGAAAGTTGCTCAATGGTGCATCTTTCAAACTGTTCATCGTGGGACCAAACCGTCAGCTCCATTAGCTCCACTTGGCAAATTAAATGCTAGGGGAGACCCTTTTTTGCTTGCAAACCATCAAGAAAATTCTAGCACAAGTTGGACCGAAGTGTTCCCAAGGTGCACTAAGCCAAATTGGGTAGCAATAGAAGTAAAACAATTCAAATGTCCACAAAGCATAACATATAACACCATAATTTTGATTGTAGATTATGCCTATTACTTTGGTTCGACAGAATATTTTCAAGGTAGTTGCTTTGGAAGAGAGAGAGAGATAGAGAGAGAGAGAGAGAGAGAGAGAATATGGGAAAGATATAATATGAAAATGAACATACATACATAGATAAATATAATGCATGACAAAGATACATACAATGACACAGTAAACTATATAAAATGTGGACCCTCGGTATATACAAATCAACCCATGGCCACTTTTATATACAATTTGATCTTCTTTATATATAAAAAATGTGGTCTCCAAATATGCATGTAGACCACTTCATAGTCATTTATATTTACAAAAAAGTGAAGTTAGATTGTTTCAAAAAATTTATATACAAAATTGTCAAAATAATTCTACCATTTGTAGAATGATTCTTCATGATGGCCCAAAACTAATTGAGAAAACCTTCTAGATCAGCTCCAACCCTTAATGTGTCATGTATACTTTATCAATTCAATATTTGTTGCAACAAGAAGGTTCGAGCAAAGAAAAATATGTCTATGTGTCTCATAGTCCTCAAACAACCACTTCTTGGATTTTTTGGTAGGGTACCTGCATTTCATAGAAGCATAAATGATTACAAAATTCAATATATAAAGTGTAATAGAATGATGAGAATTCAAACATAAAGAGGTCTCAAAGTCGTCAAACAAGAACACATTATATTTTGATAGCATAACTTCTAAGCCATGTCCCTGTCACAACAACGGATCCTATTGGGTACTCAATACCCTCTCCATCAATGACTGTAGTTGTCAATTTATTTTTTCCCTCGATACAATGACACAAAAAGTAATCATTCCCTTCCTCATTGTTCTCATCTACAACAACTGCATATACATGACCTGCAATTTATAGAGGGATATGTTAACACCCTAAACACTTAACCACCTAATAAAATGAGTTTAAGTAGGTTCAATAGAGTTTATCTCAAAATGAAGAATAAATTGAGAAATTACCTGGTTCAACTAGGTCATATATGTGATCAAAATCTAATCATTCTTCAAAATGGCTCAATTGTAGTGCTCTAGGAAGTTGATATGTATCAAGCAGTTGCAAAGGTGTATAAGACCATTTGTCAACCCACTCTTTTGATTCACATTCTTCCCATGCAAAATTCATACAAGACAAGAAAAAACATGCCATTGATCTAGTATAAATACCCAGTGATGTTGCATTTAAAATTTTAAATGAGTGCATGTCACTTGATCCTTTAAGTGTACAATAATTTAGATAGTTTTCAATGTTAGACTCGTTTATCAACCAAAAAAACCTATTAACCATAGAGTTACCTTCATTACCTATTCCCATCATAGAGTTTCACCATCACACAATGGTTTGTGCATTTATTAACTCTGCACCACCTTCATACTTCAATTCCTCTCTGGCAAGAGCTCTTTTTACACATGCACCCGCACCATCATGTTCACCTTTTCCATGCCCCACCTCCATGAAATTCCAAAAATGTTAAACGCCACTTGTCATGTGCATCCTACTCAACCAATAGAACATCCTTTCATTCTTGAATTGTGAGGTGCAATTGTCTGACCATATTATGTGTTGGTTGTACTCAATACCTCTTTCCCTTAAATTCTCATAGAAAACTTTGAAGCAATCTTGTACAAACTTTGATGAATGTGTGTGATCATCATTGATGTAGAAGTGATACTCTCTTAAAACCTTTCTATCTACGTTTGTGCTATCATGTGCGTGCAAGAATTCTATATTACAAAGATCGTCACTTATATAGAATGATAATACAATGCTTGCACTTCATTCTAAGGTTTAAGTGTATAATTCTTAGCAAAATAAAAAATGAAGACAATAGTACCAAGGGGAAAAGTGTCCTTACATATCTTGAATTTATCATCCAACCACCTAGCTCTATGTGAATGATGTATGTACTCATAAACTAGTTTCTCTTGAAAAATATTCATCAAATCAGCTACACATATATCATTTCTCACTAACTCACACCTCTTAAGTTCTTTTTACATCTTTTAGACCATAAGTTACTATCTTGTATTTTCCAAAAGAAACTAGTGTATTTCCAATCTCATTTGTGCTCTCTAGATGATGACATATGTGTAACTTTTTCATACCACCACATTCACTACAAGATTTATTCAAACACATCATCTTATAATAAATGCAACCATCATCTTGATTGCATAATACATTTGACATAAAATCTCTTGATGATGTAGGAGGTGCTTGAAGACCACATTCCTGCAAAATAGTTTTAGTGCGCAAAGTAAAACAAACATGATGATATATATCATAATGCATTGAAAATTCAATGTGTAACCCACAACATGTGGTGTGCGCATGATTAATCTTGATGTAAAAGGGTTTTCTCATTTCAAAAAATCTTTGACTAATTTTTGTATGCCTCCTTTCATGATTCGTGGTTCCCAAGCTTTCTAAATGCGGGGGTTAGTAGCATCGGTTTGCAATGATATAAATCAAATACATAAAGCTACCAATAATGAATAACTTAAAACATAACCAATAAAATGTACAAACAAAGAAAGGAAAACAAATGAATGCAAACCCCAAAGTGCTTAAAAATTCTTTTGTCTCTCTCTACTCCTTCCAAAATGATATTTTTCATGCTCAGTATTGGTGTGGGCAGTGTCTATGACTTGAGAAGCATCGAGAATTTGATGCTTGAAATGTGTGTGTGATCACAAGATGGCTTGAATGCTAGAACCAATCTAACATAGTAATGGCGCTGTTAGCACTTTTTCTTGCAACACTTACCTAATGATGATAGTATACCTCATATACTTGAATGCAACCTCTTTTAGGAAAGAGAAAGGCTAATTGCTGAGGTATTTGATAACATTGGGGATACCTATTATCACCTCCTTCATTTTTGAAATCCACAGACTCAGGTAGGTATTACCTTTTAAAGATTACTGATATTTCAACCTATGTATTTGGTGGATTAATTCATTCACTGATTATGTACCTAAAACCTCACTGTAACAACTTATAGAATACTTTAGAGATTGCAATGATTAATTTGAAATAGAATATTATAAGCCAGGCTATGGTTTTGATAACATGAACCAATGAGACAAGGATTTTCATCCTTCCTCCTTTTGTTTTTAGGAGGGATAACCTAATGATCCACTCTCAAAGAAATCACTAAAATGGACACTGTCCTGCTGACATGAGTCCTTACTGAGTTCAGTTTATTTGTTTTAATAACAGATGTGTTTTAATTGGAATAATTTTGAATAGTTTTGAAAACTTGGATGATGATAGATTATCAGACCAAGACCTAGATCAGTGCCTATCCTTTGGGTTACAAAGTCAAAAAGCTTAAATTCTCACAGAAATAGAATACTGTAAGCAGCCTTACAACCTACATGCAATTCGGATAAGTTGCCTTAAAAATTATCTAGTTACCTCTAAAATATTGTATCAAATCTTTAAATAATGATATGCTTCCTAAAACCACTCACAAAACTTAGTTCTTTACATGAAAGAAACTTGTAAGTAATCAAATAGTTACCTTGTAACCAAAATACTTCAGACTGCCTTACAACCTTAAGCATAAAAAAGCATACATAGGAAATAAAGAGACAACAATAGAGGAGTAAAATTGCACTATATTTTATTGATGTAATCCTTCTTTCATACATGAAAAAGATTTTGAAGCTTGAAAACACAGGCACAAATTTAGAAAGACTGATTTTACAATATATTTCATCCTCCTTTAAAAATAGAACTCTCTTCTATATATATAGGTCTTCAACCATCTTGGAATCCTTTTCAAAAGGATGCTACAAGCTTTGGATGGTCTCAAAAAACCTAACCCTAAAAATATAGAAGAGACAAAAGAGAAAGAGAGAGAAGAAGCAGTGGAATGAGCAAGTCAAAAAATGAAAATAGATATTCTTTGTTCTTCTCCTGATCTGGTGACTTCATTTTGATAGTATACATGGTAGCTAGTAGTATTCATGTCGAGGCCAAATGACCATGCTTACATACTCACATACACTTTCCTTTTGCAATAACTGAATTCTTTATCTTCAATAGTGAGGCACCAAGTATTCACCTTTACTCATCATCCAAGATTTCTTCTTCAACTGCTGGCTTCTTTCTCTTGGGCATGGTCATCAATTCCCATGCTTTCACTTCATCATCTAATGGACATTTGAAGTCTTGAATACTTTGTATTTGTACCTTTTGCCTATCCCATCTAGCATCAGTGATGTTCTTAACATCTACTAAAAACTTGTTGATGTCAGTTTCTTCCTTGAAAGCTTCATCCAATATCTTATTGAATCCTTCTATATCCATATTTGTCCCCAAAATAAATATCTCATCACTAGGCATTTTGCTGTCAAATTTATTCCTCCAGGCATCTAAGGCCTTTACTTGATCATCATTTCCCCTTAATGAAGGAATAAATCTATTAAAGTCATTAGAAAAGAGGCTTGATTTAACCTCTATTTGATTTAATTTGCCTTTAAAGAATGAGAGAGCAATATTGACCCTTTTAATCTCATCTTCAACTTCTGTCACTATCTCTAGCAAATCTGATCTTAGGGTTTGTAAAGATGCTATTTTTTCAAACAATTTTACCCTGGTAGAACATTTAATAAAATAGGGGTTCAAGATAGCCAGATGCCCCATGACCTCTATATGCAAAGCTGGCAACTTATTATAGGCATTAAGTACAACATCAGCCTTATCCTTCAGGATTTCAATTCTATGTTGTAAAACACCTCTTAATGCTCTCAAAGCAATTTCATTTCATTTTTCTCCCTCAACCTTTTCCTCAACCACTTGTTCTGATTTTGCCTTGTCTTTAATTTAAAGAGGTTGTGGTTGCACAGGCACATACATCACCTTAGGTTTCTCTTCCAATTCTTTCATCAATATTTTTATCACCAGATCTTGCTGGTGCATTTGTATACGGCACATCTCTTGATCTTTAGCCAATGCAGTTGTCTGTTCTAACAATGTGCTACAGTTATTAGACAACTGTTTAGTTTTTTCCTCATTTAAGTGAGCCCAGTGTGTCATGATTTGGGATATTTCCAAATCCCCTATATTCTACATTGTCCATACCATCTGACTACCAACCATATTCTCCTGGATGTTGACCACTTGGGGCTTTTGATCCTTTGGGCATAGGCACCACATTGTAAAAGCTTGAGACTTTGGGCTATACCCAAATCCTTTGATTACATCTCCCATCTAAAATTCACTGGCCATGTTGAGATCTGGCTATTTTCTTATCTAAACAATTATGAAAGCAGATGCCAAATCCTATCCCTCAGCCAATAATATACCACTGCCTAACACCAATTTCCTAGCCTCCTCAGGTGAAATATCTTCACCTTCAGGATCATAAGACTGTAGAGCCACAAAAGCCTCATTTGTTATTGTCTCCTTACCATCAATTGTCAATTGATCTCTTATCTGCTCCTTCTTGTACCATCTTAGGAAGTCTTTAAACTCCTCAATTTTGATAAAGTTGTCATCATTCAAAAATTGCTGTTGATAGATCAATCTTTCATCAACACAGGCCTTAAGAGGCAATTCAACCTTCTCCTCCAAATCAGGCTGTTGCTTCTTACCTTCCCTAATCGATTTCCTTAGGTTATGATCATATAACCTAATCCTAGGCACTAAGGCTTTAGCCTTATCCCTTTTCTTATCTTGCCCCTCAACTAAAGGCTGACCTATTTCTACTTTATGCCTCTTAGCAGTAGGCTCTTCTGTGTCATCAGGTTCTGTCACCACTATCAAATCAACAATGTGGCCCTCTGTTCCCTACAGCTGTGGTACTTCAGCAATATTTTGCTGTGGTGGAACATATATAGTAGGAAGTGCATAATCAATGTCACTACTACTATCATATTCAAACTCTGAGTGATCTAGCCCTTGGGCACCTTTCTTGTCAAGAACAGTCTCAAGTTTTTCAATAAGCACATAATAATTGTCTATCATGGCCTTAATCTTATCAAAATATCAGAGATCAGGGTAAAAACCCTTAAAATCCATCCCATTTCTCTTGATTTGTCTTTCAAGATTTAGCAGCTCCTGAATCCTTATTCTTCTTGTCTGAATCTCATCTTCATCCAAAATGTTCCTTGTTGCATCTTCCTCTATGCACTCATAGTGAACATTGGTATTGGGGATTGTAGGAGTATACAATTTTCTCACCCCTGCCATGAATCCTTCCAGGTCAATATGTCTATAAGGAGCTGCCCCCATTCTGCACCCTTCCAACCACTGGCCCACTGCATCAATAGCACCTTTACCAATTATAAAATTAAAAATTTTGAACTGTCTAGGGGTCAAAGTCCCCTTCTTGTGTGGTGCAAAATGATCATTGTCTGTTAACAATAGCTACCATATAAACTCCATTGCAACCACTCTTGCTAGTACATAGTAATGTAATAGATGAGGTGGGTGAATACACCCATATACCCTGATGATAGTATAATTTTCTTCATAGAAGAAATCACCCCAATTATGTTTTCCCTCCCACTTATTAGTGTAGTCACATGGCCTTAGCAGTTGCATAATCTTAAGTGGGACCCTTGTCCTGCTGATGCCCAGACTTTGTATTATTGGATATATAATCTAACTCTGGAAAGCACAATATTCATAGTCCTTAGATCTGTAATTCTAAACCCTTACCGAAAATTAGATAGGATTAGGTCCTTCCTAGTAAAACCTCTGAGGGGCCAAATTATCCACATCCATGATTACAAAATTAAAGTGCAACAGGAGATGCATGAGGATGGAGTAGTGTAAGAAATTGGGCTCCTTCTCCTTTGGATCCTTCATCTTCTTTTGAGTTTGATGAAGGGTGCTCCCCTTAATACCACAAACACATAACAGAAACAGAGAAGCAACAACAATTTGCAAGAACAGAAAATGGACTTCTTATTATCTCCATAAATGCGGAATTACAAACTTTTAGAATTATAATATGCAAAGCCAAATGGGCATTCCCCTTACAATATTCTGTAGGACAAAGCCTCGAATTATTACCCGGATCTACCTAGAACTGTCCTGAACTGCCTAAGACAACACTACGGGCCTTCTTTATATAGGCAATTTCCACTGCCCGAGAAGGTTCCAGAAATTTAGCGCTTAGGGCCGATCAAACTTAGAATTATTTTATTTTTTTCAACTTAGTACATCAAAGTCGGCTCAAATTAACTTTTGAAACCCGAAAATTTTGAAGGAAAATTATTTTATGCTATTTCAGATGGCCCAACTTTCAGAGACCATAAGTCATCACCAGTTGACCTGAATGACTATTATAACCCCATTTCAGAAACGCCACGAAGCACTCTACATTAGCTCAATTATGCAAGCATCATCAAGCCCAAGTTTTGACCTCATTCAGGCCTCTGAAGCCTTCAAAAATGAGCTCGAAGTTTCTATACCCTATTTTCAATACCGAAATTTTTTGATATCTTCAAAACTAGACTTGATCTAGCCATGAAACTTTACTGGCAAGCTAATATGACTGAGATGAACCTCCACATGAAAAATCAGAACATTCCGAGATCGTATGGCCAACTTACTAAAAATAGCAAGTTTCCATAAATAGTAGCTCTGCACAAGGTAGCCCTTATTGAAAAGAAAAC
>MU225557.1:1151450-1180611 GCA_018584345.1 Thuja plicata | reverse complement strand
AAGAATAAATCCTCATACTCTACAGTATTGTTTGTACATTGGAAGGCTAACAGAAATGAGTACTTAAAAGTTGTACCTGATGGAGATATCAACAATACTCCTGCCCCTGATCCTTCTTTAGAGAAAGAACCATCAAAGTACATTTTCCATAATCCATCTTCCTGCAAGATTAATTCTCTGTTCAAAGGGTTAATTTCTTGATCTTTATGTTCATCTTTTTTCATTCTAAAATTTTCCATGTCTTTTTCAATGCAATAGTTTACATTAGTATCCTCATATTTTTCTATAATGTGGGGAGTTCTGCTCTCCCTCAAGACATTAACATTTTCTCCAGCAATGTTGAAAGTAGCATATGATAGATCATTTTGTATACTACCACCCATTGAAGCACTCCATTTCCTTGATAACAAAATGCCATAATGAGGTGGTATGTCAACCACAAGAACATTCATAGTCATCACTACATCAGGGCAAACTGCTAGTCTATAAGGCATAGCCTCAATAGTACCAATTACAGGGACCTCTATAGAATCCATAGCTCTACATCTACCATGAGGTGTATCAACTTGTAGCCCCATTGCCTTCATGATTTCAACTGACATAACTGTATTAGAGGCTCCTGAATCAATCATACAATTCTTGAGCATTTTATCATTAATTATTAATGAAAGAAAGAATGGGTCAACAACTTTTGGAGAAGAAGTTGCATTTAAGAATATTTGAGGAATTTTAGATGTCAACACCTCTACTTCATTTCCCTTGGTAGTTGGCTTCTTAGAAACCTCCACTGGACTCTGAACCTTTATTGTGGGTATACTATTTAATAATGACATTACTTTTTCCTTATGTTCTTTGGTCCTCATCATCTCTAGAAATGGAACCTTAACTGTCATCTGGGACAGGCATTGACCCATATCTACTGGAGTATATCTCATATCTAAACACCTTGATTTTTCAATAATAACATCATTTTATTCATTGTGTTCCTTTTGAACTGACTCTTTGAACCTTTTTTTTTCTATCTTTTGAACAGAAACAACTTTTTCTTGTCCTTTCAACTCTTCCTCTTTTACAACATTTGGTTCTATGGCTTTTGTAATAATCTTGACCTTGTGTTTATTTACACTTTCACTAGGTCCTTCTTTTTTCTGAACATACTTAGTGTTTGCCTTATTTTCCTTTATAAAGACACCTGAAGGTTGGCTACCAGCACCACCTACCACCCTGTTCCTTAAGTGGTAATTGCTTCTAGCTTTATTTACTAACTTTGCAGTGATTCTAGCCTTCTCTTCTTCTGAAGCTTTCCTTATGAGTGGAACATCCTAACCATCTTGAGAATAACATCTTATACTATCATTAATTTCATCAGTTTCACTATCAGATAATATCTATTGGTGATGGTTCTCACTCCTCCTTTGTGAGACATAGGAATCATGTTTTTCCTCCTCACTGTTTGAATCAACATCATGGCATGAAAAGGTATTTGTCATACTATGATCATAGTGTTCCCCCTCATCTTTTTCCTATTCCTCACTTGCCCTTAAATCTAAGGAGACAACACAAAAGTCAAGGTTATGAGGGGTGTCACAAGCTTCACACCAAGTATCCTCATTGCAGAGATGGACAAAATTTCTATGTAGGGGGTCTGGAGTCTTATTGTCTATTTTTTCTTTTTTAGGTGCAATAACAGGCTTTCCATCTTTGAACTGAGTTCCATATAGATGATTTTGCATTCTATTCTGAGGATTATAAGTAGTATTGTAAGAAGGTCTATTATTCTGAGGAGCCCTATATTCTTTATATTCTATCTCTTTCAGATTGCTCTTACTAAACCTTGCATCATCCCTTCTGTTTAACTTACTGGATACTCTTCTATTCATTTCAATATTGACTACTATTTTATAAGCATCAGTAAGAGTTCTAGGGTTTTTATCTCTTAGAGCATATCCCATCTTGCAATCAAAAGCATTTAAATAATTTTCTAGACATACCTCTTCATCTAGCCTTATCTTCTGGAATAGTTTGTGCATAGCTCTTTGAAACCTTTTGTTAAACTCAGTAACCTCTTCATTGTAATTTTTCTTGATATTATTGAACTCATTCAATAAAAAGCCTTTATTTTTTTTGTCTCCATACTGATCTTTAAACAATTCAATCAACTCATCCATAGAAACAATAGAGCCATTAGCAAGGCTTCTAAACCATTCTCGTGGATCCTCAACTAAGGATTAAACAAATAACTTCATTAATACATCCTCATGGGTGATATTCAAGTCATCAACAAAATCAATGAATTTTCTTAAATGTGTCTCACAAGAAATAACATTATTACCTGCAAACTTTGGGAGCTTTTCTCCTATATCACCCACATCTTTAGGAAAAGCATTAGGGTATCTAGGGATACCA
This sequence comes from Thuja plicata, assembly GCA_018584345.1. Lineage (NCBI taxonomy): Eukaryota > Viridiplantae > Streptophyta > Pinopsida > Cupressales > Cupressaceae > Thuja > Thuja plicata. Next base: position 1,178,205 of record MU225557.1, on the reverse strand, counting down.
AAAAAATCAAATTGCTTGTACCTCTTAGTATGCAGTGGTTTCCTTTGAAATCCACCATCCTCCTTAGAAGTAGTAGCTTTTTCTTTAAAAGCTGTAATATTCTCTGGCCTAGTATGAGAATATTTTGAAGACTACAAAAAATCTATCTTTTCCTTCATTTCAATTGTTGCAGCTTCCATTTGTGCTTTTTTCAACATTTTTTCCATGGTTCCTTTTTCAATTCTCAATTTTTCTAAATCAATTTCTAACTTAGACATTTGTTCTACCAAAGGCTTCTGAAGTTTAGGTTCTTGATCTCTATGTTCACCCATCTTTTGTTTACCCTTATTTATTTGTAAAGTAGAAGCTTTATGAGTGAATGGTATTTCTTGGTCCTTCTGAGACCTCTCTGTATCTTTCATAGTTTGGTGTTTTGAAGATATTTTTCTATTGTTATCAAAATCCTTATGATCATTTATTTTCTTTCTCATTTCTCTTTCCTTTTTCATTTGTTGAACTAGGGCAAGTTGTTTCAAAAAGAAACTCTCTTCATTTGCTAGCATATCAGAAGGGGCATCTTTTGAATCTGAACTAGGTGTAGTAATCTCCTCTCTCTCATTTGATGTAGAAGTGACTATGGGTGTTTCTAATACTCTTTCAGTAGCCTCCTCATATTCTAAATTATTTCCATCCTGAGAATGCTGATTGGTATTGATATTTCTCCTGACATTAACTTCTTTACCCTTTAAAGGGGTTTCATCCATATTGACTTGATTTATCTTTTTCCTCCAAGACACTCCTATCCTTGGGGATGATGGGAGTCCCTCATGTAATACCATTTCAAGATCAGTTCTCACCCTTGACCTAGTATTCATTCTGAAAGACATTTATTTCTTTTGCACTAATCTCAGAGATGTTCCTTTTAGATTCGCCACCCAACAACTTGGGATGAATACTTATCAAAAGGGGACCTTAATAATAACAAAAATTATAAGGTTTAAACAAGTTAAACTTTTAAGTGACAGAGATTTCTGATTACTTGGGCAAGAAATATTCTAAAATTCTTAACAAGACTTTATCTTCTCTTTCCCCAGCAGAGTCGCCAATCTGTTAGCACTTTTTTTTGCAACACTTACCTAATGATGAAAGTATACCTCATATACTTAAATGCAACCTCTTTTAGACAAGAGAAAGGCTAATTTTTGAGGTATTTGATAACATTTGGGATACCTATTATCACCTCCTTCATTTTTGAGCTCCACAGACTCAGGCAGGTATTACCTTTTAAAGATTACTGATATTTCAGCCTATGTATTTGGTGGATTAATTCATTTACTGATTATGTACCTAAAACCTCACTGTAACAACTTATAGAATACTTTAGAGATTGCAATTATTAATTTGAAATAGAATATTATAAGCTAGGCTATGGTTTTGATAACATGAACCAATGAGACAAGGATTTGCATCCTTCTTCCTTTTGTTTTTAGGAGGGATAACCTAATGATTCACTCTCAAAGGAATCACTAAAATGGACACTGTCCTACTAACATGAGTCCTTACTGAGTTTAGTTTATTTGTTTTAATAATAGATGTGTTTTAATTGGAATAATTTTGAAAACTTGGATGATGATAGATTATCAGACCAAGACCTAGATCAGTGCCTATCCTTTGGGTTACAAAGTCAAAAAGATTAAAGTCTCACAGAAATAGAATACTGTAAGCTGCCTTACAACCTACATGTAATTTGGATAAGTTGCCTTACAAATTATCTAGTTACCTCTAAAATACTATATCAAATCATTAAATACTAATATTCTTCCTAAAACCACTCACAAAACTTAGTTCTTTACATGAAAGAAACTTGTAAGTAATCAAATAGTTACCTTGTAACCAAAATGCTTCAGACTGCCTTACAACCTTAAGCATAGAAAAGCATACACAGGAAATAAAGAGACAACAATAGAGAAGAGTAAAATTGCACCGTATTTTATTGATGTAATCCTTCTTTCATACATGAAAAATCTTTTGAAGCTTGAAAACACAGACACAAATTTAGAAAGACTGATTTTACAATATATTTCATCCTCCTTTAAAAATACAACTCTCTTCTATATATATAGGTCTTTAACCATCTTGGAATCCTTTTCAAAAGGATGCTACAAGCTTTGGATGGTCTCAGAAAACCTAACCCTAAAACTACAGAAGAGACAAAAGAGAAGGAGAGAGAAGAAGTAGTGGAATGACCAAGTCAAAAGATGAAAACAAATATTCTTTGTTCTTCTCCTGATCTAGCGACTTCATTTTGATAGTATACATGGTATCTGGTAGTATTCATGTCGAGGCCAGATGACCATGCTTACATACTCACCTACACTTTCCTTTTGCAATAACTGACTTCTTTATCTTCAATAGTGAGGCACCAAATATTCACCTTTACTCATCGTCTAAGATTTCTTCTTCAACCGCTGGCTTCTTTCTCTTGGGCATTGTCATTGATTCCCATGCTTTCACTTCATCATCTGATGGCCATTTGAAGTCTTGAGTACTCTATATTTGTACCTTTTGCCTATCCCATCTAGCATCAGTGATGTTCTTAACATCTACTAGAAACTTGCTGATGTCAGTTTCTTCCTTGAAAGCTTCATCCAATATCTTATTGAATCCTTCTATATCCATATCTGTCCCCAAAATAAATGCCTCATCACTAGGCATTTTGCTGTCAAATTCATTCCTGTAGGCATCTAAGGCATTTACTTGATCATCATTTCCCCTTAATGAAGGAATAAATCTATTAAAGTCATCAAAAAAGAGGCTTAATTTAACCTCTATTTGATTCAATTTTCCTTTAAAGAATGAGAGAGAAATATTGACCCTTTTGATCTCATCTTCAACTTCTATCACTATCTCTGGAAAATATGATCTTAGGGTTTGAAAAGATACTAGTTTTTCAAACAATTTTACCTTGGTAGACCATTTAGTAAAATAGGGGTTCAAGACAACCAGATGCCCTATGACCTCTTTATGCAAAGTTGGCAACTTATTATTGGCATTAAGTACAACATCAGTGTTATCCTTTAGGATTTCAATTCTATGTTGTAAAAAACCTCTTAATTCTCTCAAAGCAATTAAATTTCATTTTTCTCCCTCAACCTTTTCCTCAACCACCTGTTCTAATTTTGCCTTGTCTTCAATTTGCAGAGGCTGTGGTTGCACAGGCACATACATCACCTCAGGTTTCTCTTCCAATTCTTCCATCAATCTTTTTATCACTAGATCTTGCTGGTGCATTTGTATACGACACATCTCTTGATCTTTAGCCAATGCACTTGTCTCTTCTAACAATGTGCTACACTTATCAGACAACTATTTAGTTTTTCCCTCATTTAAGTGAGCCCAGTGTGTCATGATTTGGGGTATTTCCAAATCCCTTGTATTTTGCATTGTCCATACCATCTGACTACCAACCATATTCTCCTGGATGTTCACCACTTGGGGCTTTTGATGCTTTGGGCATAGGCTCCACATTGCAAAAGCTTGAGACTTTGGGCTATACCCAAATCCTTTGATTACATCTCCCATCTAAAATTCACTGGCCATTTTGAGATCTAGTTGTTTTCTTATCTAGTCAATTATGAAAGCAAATGCCAAATCTCATCCGTCAACCAATAATATACCACTGCCTAACACCAATTTCCTGGCCTCCTCAGGTGAAATGTCTTCAACTTCAGGATCATAAGACTGTAGAGCCACTAAATCCTCATTTGTTATTGTCTCCTTACCATCAATTTTCAATTGATCTCTTATCTGCTCCTTCTTGTATCATCTTAGGAAGTCTTTAAACTCCTCAGTTTTGACAAATTTTTCATCATTCAAAAATTGTTGTTGATGGATCAATCTTTCATCAACATAGGCCTTAAGAGGCAATTCAACCTTCTCGTCCAAATCAGGCTATTACTTCTTGCCTTCCCTAATTGATTTTCTTAGGTTATGATCATATAACCCATTCCTAGGCACTAGGGCTTTAGCCTTATCCCTTTTCTTATCTTGCCCCTCAACTAAAGACTGACATATTTCTACTTTCTGCCTCTTAGCAGTAGGCTCTTCTATGTCATTAGGTTGTGTCACCACTGTCAAATCAACAATGTGGCCCTCTGTTCCCTGCAGCTATGGTACTTTAGCAATATTTTGCTGTGTTGGAACATATATAGTAGGATGTGTATAATCACTATCACTACTACTATCATATTTGGAGTCTGAGTGATCTAGCCCTTGGGCACATTTCATGTCAAGAAAAGTGTCAAGTTGTTCAATAAGCACATAATAATTGTCTATCATGGCCTTAATCTTATCAAAATATGGGAGATCAGTGTAAAACCCCCCAAAAACCATCCCATTTCTCTTGATTTGTCTTTCAAGATTTAGCAGCTCCTGAATCCTTATTCTTCTTGTCTGAATCTCATCTTCATCCAAAATGTTCCTTGTTGCATCTTCCTCTATGCACTCACAGTGAACATTGGTATTGGGGATTGTAGGAGTATACAATTTTCTCACCCCTACCATGAAGCCTTCTGGGTCAATATATCTATAAGGAGCTGCCCCCATTCATCACCCTTTCAACCACTGGCCCACTGCATCAATAACACCTTTACCAATTGTAAAATTAAAAATTCTAAACTATCTAGGGGTCAAAGTCCCCTTCTTGTGTGGTGCAAAATGCTCATTTTCTGTTAACAATAGCTGCCATATAAACTCCATTGCAGCCACTCTTGCTGGTACATAATAAGGTAAGCGATGAGGTGGGTGAATACACCCATATACCCTGATGATAGTATAATTTTATTCCAAGAAGAAATCACCCCAATTATGTTTTCACTCTCACTTATCAGTGTAGTCACATGGCCTTAGTAGTTGCATAATCTTAAGTGGGACCCTTGTCCTGCTGATGCCTAGACTTTGTATTATTGGATATACAATCCAATTCTGAAAAGCACAATAATCATAGTCCTTAGATGTGTAATTCCAAACCCTCACCCAAAATTGGATAGGATTAGGTCCTTCCTGGTGAAACCTCTGAGGGGCCAAATTATCCACATCCATGATTACAAAATTAAAGTGCAACAGGAGATGCATGAGGATGGAGTAGTGTAAGAAATTGGGCTCCTCCTTTGGATCCTTCATCTTCTTCTGAGTTGCAATGAAAGCCTCATGCATCTAATCAATGATATGATATATGTAATCATAACTAGTGTTAGAATGCAGCTCCTATAGATCCAGCACCATCATCAAAATGCCAACATTGATCTTCTCTGCTTTTCCATCTATTCCTAGCACTCTACATAGGGCATAGGTGATATACTTAATGTAGAAGTGTAAATCCTTATAGTAATATGGGCTTGTACCAGACATAGGATCTAAATACTTTCTCACCTCCTTTAGCATATGTTTCTGCAACTGTCCTCTAGCAATACTAGACTTTAAATTATATCTCAGTTCCTGCCTTGTCATGTCAATTCTAGTAGACATAGTGCTATATAAGCAAAAAGATTGCATGAATGAATTTCTATTAAGGATCAGCAGGGTAGTGCCATCATTCCTTTTAACTTCTTTGGACAAAACATTATAATGGCTGGCAAGCTCTAGGAACAAATCTACATCTATGTAGACATCAGGAACAATTAATCTAGCTAAACCACAAGTCCAAGGGTTTGACACTGGGATAGCTTTATCAGAATTCATGTAGAAGTAAGTAAAAAGTGAAAAACCTGTTGTTCCCAGAGTGTCAGCATCTCGTATATCATGATAATCATCTGTGAACACATTGGCATTTGCTCTTTTGTTCTGAGTTGAACCAGGAAGCAATCTGAGGAATTCATCAGAAGAGTTTGGTTTTCCCTTTGCCTCCTCTTCTACCTTTTCACTTCCACCACTGGTCAAAGCTACACTGACCACTCTACTCATGTTTACCATGCTTGAATCTCTTCTTCTTTACCAATACTGAAACAAATCTATCTCTGAGATTCACTTACTCCCCTGTGCACAATTCTCAGGAAATAATGACTTTTAACCAACAAAATTTTTTGCAATTCTCTAATTCTTCTCTCTTTCAGAATACTTAGCTCTTCTTTGTTTTGAAATTCTGAAAGCAAGATGAATGAAAATAAATGCGCAATCAAACCCTTATAGTAACTGTTCCAAGTACATGGATCATAATTTGGAAAATATCAATTTTGTCTTTAATTCAACATACTGCGAAATTGATTGAAAACCTAGCCGTAGTTCCATGAGCATGATAGGAAGTCAAATTCATAAAACTGAATCCTTGGAAAAACCTTACAAAATTCAAATAAGATGACATGTCTTCATGCGATTGGCTTACTGTCATACATCTCAGCTACCCCTTTTTGCACAGTAATCAAAATCTAAGCCTGTCATTGGACGATGAGTGACTCACATTTTCATATACGATACTGCCATATTTTCATAATATTTGGTATCAGGAAACCATGTGACTGCATACAATTTCTCTGTCACTGACCCCAGTCTTTAACCCATGACTTTTCTGGAGACATAGCGACTATACAACTTTCCTTACCTTTGTTAACCAAAGTTATCATCTGGCGATCATGTGACAATGAAGAAATCAAAGTCGCAAATGGTTAGCACTAACTCACATCCTTTTTAGAGAGTACGTGACTAACCGTCATTTTTAGCTTTCACGGTTATCTCCCAATCACTAAATGCTTTATTTCCTTTGCAAGACCCTGCGACTATCCTTAGTCGCTCAATCACAAAATACAAATGTTAAGTGTCAAAACCTTTTGAGACAACGCAATAGGTACTTTTCCCTTTACTTCATCTGACGACTTCACGACTTACCCTTAGCTCTAAGTTGTGAGTACTTTTCCTTTTGGAATCTCTTATTCTTAGACTTTGCGACCACCATAGGATTTTTTAATCACTTCATCTGATAGCTCCCACCAAATCTCCAAGTAATCCATTATACCCTTAAAATCTTCAAAGACTTTTTGACAAACAGAAGCCCTTAATTTAGTCTCATAGTCGCTGAATAAAATATTACCATTTGGCGACCATGCGATAAGTCTTTCAAATCCACTTACCTTTTGACACATGTCTCATTTGATCATTTATTTCTACATTGCATAATGGAAAGCTGAGTCATGTCCTGAATATGGCGCCAACCCAACTGTGCTTTTACCTCAAACTGCATATGGTTAGTCACAAAGTCTCGACAACTTTCACTTTACTGGCATCCTTTCTAGAGACCATGTGACTAAAGCTTTGCACAACTTACTTAACCTCAGACCCATCTAGCTATTATGCGACATAAAGAGATTACGATGTCTTGTGACAAACCCTTAGCTGCTGATAATTTCTTGCGACATCATGACCTATCTGTGGTTTCCTTCATATACTGCTGACCTGTTCATTGATCCCACAACTACGTGATACAAACTAATCACGAAGTCTGGAAATGCCAAAGGAATATTCTAATTTTGAGTGAGACTACACGACACAAGCTAATTGCCAAGTCTAGAAGAAAAAGGGAATATGTCATTCAAGTTATGCGGCTAGGCGATCAGAATTTAACACATGACTTAAGTGAATCAAAAAGTAACAGCAAAACATAAGCAAAAAACACCTTAGGGTTTCTTTTCAATTCGGAAACCAAACAAGACCTAGGGTTTCAAGGTTTTTGCACATTCTGATAGATTCAGACTTCAAAACCTGAAAAATTTGACAGGAAAAAGGTATAAGAACTGAGAGACTTCTGTTTTAAACACAAAATCAGAGAGAGAAGACCACAAAATTAGGGAAACTAGCCAAAACTGGGAAAACATTCAACAGGTGCACGAAAGCTTGAAATCCTAGATCCTTCAAATGGTTATGAAGGGTTTATTATAGAGGAATTGAGGATGAAATGAACTATTGAGATCAATCCTAGAGATAGGGAGATGACCGGTTGAGATTAAAGGGAACTAGAGAAGCCATCAGTAAACTCCACCTCTTTAATTGGTAAAAAGGAGATAGAGTTTAGTTGACTAAAGAGCTAATTGTGAGTTACCTTTTTAGAACTGAAGAGGTGGGTGAAGTTACCCATGTGAACAGGAGAGATGGGTGGAGTAACCCATGTGATCTGATTGGAGTTATCTCTTTGAAGATAAATGAATATTTAATTCATTTATTTAATTAAATTTTTCAACATGTGAGATAATTAATTTCTTTTTTATTTAGAATTGCTTTATTGATGAAATTAAATTAATTTAATTGAAATTAATTTAATTTAGAAGAATTTTAATTAGTAAGATTAAATATTTTAATTTAAAATATAGCAAATTAAATTTAATTGATTAATTAATGGTAATTAATCATGATTAAGGTTAATTAATTAAATAAAATTAATTATTTAATTAATTTTGGGAATTTGATTAGATGATTTGGGAAATGAATTTAGAATAAAATAGATGATTAATTAACGATTTAAAAAACCAATAATTAATAGATGAAAATTAGTGTTTTTAATGTCAAGTCGCAAGTCTGTCCATTTTAGAGTATCTACATTTGCCCCTCTTTGAAGCAATGTGAATTGTTGCAGTGTGTCAAAGATTCTCTGATTTTGAGCTTGCCCCAGCAATAGTAGGTGTATTTATGCCCCCTTAACAAATTTGAGCAAAAAAATCATGACATGAGCGTTAATTTGTTGAAACTCCAATTTCTGAATCTGGGTAGGTGACTGATTTGAAAAATGCGTTATATTGCCCCTGATATTGACTGTCAAAGTTTTCGGGGACCAGAAAGAAAATTCTAACGTCCTGGAGAAGTTAGAGTTTTTGGAATTCCTATAAGTTTCCAAGAGAGCCCTTCATTTTCCACATTGCCTTCTTGGAAATCTGGAAATCTTGGTGAGTTTGTTCTTAGTTTTCTTTATTTTTCTTCCTTTTTTTGTGCGATGGTGGGCTTACCTAGAGTCACCCACATTTATGACTGAGTCCGAACGTATCAGAGGCCAGCTGGTACAGTACATTTGGTGAGTGTTCTTTCCTTGCATGTCATTATTGCCTTTATTTGTTGCTTTGAATTTTTTTTGTTTTCTGTCCTGTTGCATAGGTTGCCGCAATCACCTGCGGTTTTGCCGTAGTTGCGGTTTTAATACTGCAATTGCCAGCTATGAGCTACAGTTAATAAGAGAGTCGCATTTTCTGGCTTGGCATGCTGCAATTGCTTTTTGTGTGCCACATTTGTATTTTGCCTTTTGCAATTGCATAAAAGTACCATACTTTTAGAGTTTTTTTTGCCATAATTGCCTATATAAATTGCATTTGATTTGTAGGATCTCATTTCTACTTTTGCTTACTTTTTGACACATATTTGTTTGACCTGTTACTGATATATTTCTAATATATTTCTATGTGTAGTTCACCAAGAGGATTCTACGTTGCCGAGAGTCTAGACCGGCGGGACTTGTGTACAGATTCCAGCTCTCTGAGGATCATAGGTTAGTTCTTATAGAGTTAGGGTTATATTAAGTTTATTATATACGCCAGAGATCATGACCAACAAGGGTCTGATCTCGGCTCTTGTAGAGCGATGGCATTTTGAGACATGCACTTTATGGTTACCCACTAGAGAGTGTACTGTGACATTGGAGGATGTTTACCGTATTCTTCAGCTTCTGATCCAGGGTGCGCTTATTGAGTATGCCACTTGACATGGTATTGTTTCCTTGACTGAGTTATCTGGATTGCCCCGGGATCAGCTTGGTTTGTATGGTCCATATGATATTCCATGGTCTTGATTTAGCCTGGGCTTTGATAGATTTTCTACCTTATTAGGTAGTTTGATATGTGGCATCATATGCCCTGACCGACACCAATGTGGGTTCTCTGTTGGCTTTGGTTCTATGTTGCAGAGTATGATCCGTGATCATATTGTATTTGCATGGGGACTATGCATGTTAGCCCACATGCACTATCATATGTTTTATGTGGCTTACCTTAATGGTATGTCACTCACCTGTGGTGCTACCCTTCTCCAGATATGGGCGTGGGAGCACATTGCTATGTGTTGTCCCGTTGGTTCTCGTCATCTACCTACAGATAGGCATTAAGTCTTTATGTATGATGGAGCCATTGTCCAGACTCACATGGGTAATTTTTTGTACTAGCATCAGCAGTTAGATATGATGCCATATTTCATTTGGAGACCGTATAGAGAGTGTGCTATGTAAGATGGAGCCATCAGTGGAGATACTTGATTGGGTGTGTCATTGACCATGTGCATATGATTGATTTTCACAACACCGACTAGGTGTTGCAACAGTTTGGAGAGCGACAGAATGTGTCTGACTCTTATGCCTATTTTTCTTGTAGGTTGAGGGACATTGCGATCTGGGGTGGTGTTGTTTCACTTGATTCTATGTGGATTGAGTTTGTAGGCTTACTTCATGTTCCTTGGACATGGTGATCTACCACTGTAGATGGAGGTATGTTTGTGCAATGATTTTTGTGTAGTTTCCCTACTGCTCTCTTAGTCTATCTTCTTTATGATACTTTTTTCTTTATCTGATATGGTACTGATATTTGAATTTGATCATTTTGCAAGTACCACTCCTCAGTATGATGCTTGGTGGGAACATACCCATCCTATGTCCCTTACTGATGTTTCACATTCTATTTCTACCACTATCATGAGGAGGCATCGATAGGTATGACAAGGTAGGAGTGGTCGAGATGGAGGGAGAGATGGGGGTCGAGACAGACGTAGAGATGGAGGCTGAGATAGAGGTAGAGAAGGAGGCTAAGATGGGTGACGGGGGAGGGGAGATGATGGCAGAGATGACCCTGGTCCTAGGGGTGCTAGTGGTGGGGTTTAGATGAGATGTGGGTAGATCAGTACTTAGAGAGTTGGATTGAGTGTCATTTTGGAGGATGAGGAGGTGATGGAGGAGGAGGCACCCCAGTTGCATCGTATAGTGCATCCTCACACTACTGCTATGTTGGCTCTGAGAGTGGAGGATAGAGTTATTAGAGAGGATGTAGATGTGGAGATTGGAGATATTGATATTGAGACTTTGGATGCTGAGAGCACTGGTTCAAGCTCTTCTACTGGTAGTAGTAGTATAGGCAGCAGTATTGGTGAGAGTTCTGAGAGTGAGGATTCTTGGGTGGTGAGGGGACAGGTGATGAGGGATTGGCTGATAGAGCTAAGGAGGGGGACATGGATGTGGCCATGGGAGGGATGGACGTAGATCCTTCTAATCTGGAGAGACTTACACATTAGGTTGTCGATTTATGGGCCATACTTGCTTCCTCTGATGCACATTCCACTATTTTGGAGGCTAGGGTTACAGTAGCCAAGGCCAGGAAGACTATGGCAGAGGCTAGAGAGTGACAGGCTCAAGTGAAGGTTCAATCCTTTATTGATAGTGTATAGGATGCCTCACATCAGGATGTGTTGGACCAATACTATAGATCTGGGTGTGATGCTTAGAGGGAGATAGACTACTGGAGGCACCACTATGAGGTTGCAGTTCCTACAAAGCAGAGGGTTCCTAGCTATACAACCTCATAGAGATCTAGTAGGGCTCAGAGGTCACAGAGTAGTGGTGTTGTTTCTCCTAGTCCATCACAAAGACCTGTGTCTGATATGCAACCCCCTCGTCCACATGGCGGCGAGGGTGGGGTTAACACATGTTGATTTGATGCCTTTCCTCTTTTGTATCATATACCATTTTTGTAGTGATGTTCATTTGATATACCCTAAGTCTTATCCATTATTGTATCTTGAAACATTGATATTTATTGCTATATATGTTGATTACCTCCTTATGTTCAGACTTCCGACCATTCATTGTACTCATTTATTTAGATTATATGAGATGCAACTATTTGATTTACTTGATATATGTATGGTTTCTACATGATTATGTCTAGATGTTGAAATGCTTTATGCAATGTGATTCTATTATGTAGACTCCTAGATGTATGATATGCTTTTCCTATGATACTAACATGTTTATGCAGGATGGTGGAAATGAAATGTTTATTTATATGAGATGCTTATGGATGCATGTTATTTATGTTTTACCATGTATGCAACTATTATGTTTTTTCATTTTTTGAATGCACTTAAGTAGAATGGATGCAATCTATTATGCACAAAAATATCTGAGTAATGCATGTATTAGTTAGAAGATAGTTAGTGGATATGTGCTCTCTAGGATCTAATTTGATAGATGTGGAATGATAGCAAGGAATTTTGATTTTTTTTTATAGATATGAATTGATAGAATGGATGAGTGACCCAATTCACTTCCCTTGTTTCCAATATTTGTCATCATTGCATCTTTTTATAAAATTCCGAAGAGTGTCCAATGCATCCTAATCACATACCATCTGGATACCGCCATGACCTCTTGATAACCAAAAAGAGTAGAGAGATTGAATAGAAAGAGAACTTAGTGTACCCAAATATTGACCATCTCGGTTCAACTATGCTCCCTATTTGAAAAGAAAGAGAGAAAAAAGCACCCAGATATTGACCATCTGGATACCGCTTTGCCTTCTGGATGATCCAAAAAAAAAAAAAATGAAAACCAAGATAGAACTCCAATGTAACCAGAGTCCATTTGGATAACACCGTGAGCTCTTGATTTTTAAATGAAAGACCAAAAAACCAAGATATAATTCTAATGTACCCAGAGTCCATCTGAATAGCATTGTGAACTTTTGATTTTTTTTAAGAAAGCCCATAAAAACCAGGATAGAAATCCAATGTACCCACAGTCCATCTAGATACCGCTATGATTCTAGTGGTAAATAAACAAGCATATAACAAATAAGGAATGTCCAATTTGTTCCCAGGGTTAAGCTCTGATTGTGGAACTGCGTGGCTCCCAGATAGGTGACAATGCCTACTGCATTTATCCTAAATCATCATGGCCCTGAAATTGAAGTGAACATTCAATAGAGATCAATCAAAGAAAATCAGTAATGATCCATCATAGCTACTCTCCTCACTTGGTGGATCCTGGAGTAGCGTAAGAACATAACCGTGAAATATAGACTGACATCTTACTGACTGACTGACCTAGTCAACATTTTTGATGGTTCCTTGATTTAGTTGGATTCTCTTGATTGGCTCAACTCTTTTGATAGGCCTGATTGGATTGATTTCTTGAGTGTGTCTATTTTTATTAATATATGACTCATATAAGACTAACCTATCTAGTTTTGAGTGAATCCATCATTGTGTAAGATGATTGATATGATTGATTGATTGGTTTTGATTGTTTTTGCATCTGATCAAGCTATGTTAGATGGGCCCAATCCTGATCCACAAAGCTCATGGTTTTCACATTTGATAGATTGGCTTGGTAGCCAATGTGTTTGTTGATAGGTTTGATAGATTGATATAGCTATGTCATATAGGCCCAATGTTTATTCAAAAGCCTCATGGTTGTGACATTTTTGACTGGGCTTGATCACCCTTTGCTCTCTTGATAACCGAGTTAGTTTTATTGCTTGGGATTTTCATAATTTATTTATTGTTTTTTTATGAAGATTGATTTTCTCAGGATTTTTTTGATCTTTTTAGGATTTTGATGAGCTTTCTGATTATTTTTTTGGATTTTTCCAGGATATTTAGAATTTCCCCCTAGTTTGGTGGACCACTAATAACCATGGATAAGTGTTGGTGCTCAGTGGGGATTGTGCTTCTGGATATAGCTTGGGTAATCAGTCTTGCATTTGAAGTGTTCTCAAGCTTTTGATTTTGGAGTTCATTGATGGTAAAGCTAGATTTGAACACTTGTTGCCTATTTGCCAGGTTTTCACTAAGGTACCTACTCAATAGTGCCTGTTTGCCAAGTTTTCACTAAGAGAGCGATTTTGTTTCTCTTTACTTTTTTTTTTTCTTTTTTTGATTTTATTTTTTTGTATTTTCTGGATATGTAGATAGTTGCCTTAACCATTGAGACCTCAAGAATAGAACCTCTTGAGGTGCATGTTGTTTATGTATTTGAGGAGCTGATCTCCTTCTAGTGTTGCCAATTGGTATGCCCCACTCTGGGTAGAGTTGACAATGACATATGGTTCTAGCCAGTTAGTCTCAACTTTCCTGGTTTCACTCTTTCTGCTTGGGTCTTTTGATTTTCCATGAGGACGAGGTCTCCTACCTCAAATTTTCATGGCCTTACCTTCTTATGATAATTCATTCTAAGGAAATTTTGATAGCCTTGTAAGTAAATGAATGCAAGTTGTCTTCTTTCATCTAGTAGTTCTAATTCACTGAGCCTTGCTACTCTGTAGTCTTCATCTAAAATCAGGTTCTTTAATGATATCATCAGGGATGGGATTTCTACTTTGAGGGGTAGGACCGCCTCTGATCCATATACTAGGGAGAAAGGAGTGTCTCATGTAGGCGTTCTCATGCTATTTATGTATGCCCATAATGTGGGACTAAGCTATAAATGCCAGTCTCGCCCTGATTCATTCACTACTTTCTTCAAGATTTTCAAAATGGTCTTGTTTTTCACTTCTTCCTGGCCATTCCCTTGAGGATAATAGAATGAAGAGAATCCTTTTTTGATTTGGAACTGTTCAGATAGCTCTTCATAATCTTTGTTTTGGAAGGGTGTACCGTGATCTGTTAGGATGGTTTGACGAATCCTGTATCGACAGATGATGTGGTTGAGTATGAACATTGATATCTTCTTTCTAGTTATGTAAGTGAGGGGAATATCTTCCACCCACTTAGTGAAGTACTATGTTGTTGCTATGATGTATTTGTGTCCATTTGCTGAAGAAGGTGTAATATTGCCCACTAGGTCAAATACCCACATAGAAAATGGTAATGGTGAAGTGATGAGATTTAATTCTTGGGCTGGTGCATAGATGAGGTCTCCATGAATTTGACACTTCCTAAACCTTTGTACATATTTGTTTGCATCTGTCTCTACTGTGGGCCAGTAGTATCCCATTTGGATGATCTTCTTAACTAAGTTGTTTCCACCTCCGTGGGTTCCACAAATTCCTTCATGTACCTCATACATAGCTCTCTGGGATTCCATGGAAGTGACACATTGTAATAGTGTTCTATCTAGACTTCATCGATATAGAGTAGTGGAGAGGATGGTATACCTAAACGCTTGGCAGATGAGGGACTTTTTCTGGTTTCTAGACAAGTTGGGAGGTAAGACACTAGTTTGGAGGTAATCGTATACATCATGATACCATGGGGTTTCAGGACCAACAAGGATGCATGCTTATTTTGTGTGTGGTGCTTGGTGTGATGACATCATGAGTTGCTCCACAAGAAACTAGAATCGTGTTTCATTGCCTCGTTTATTGATCAGTGATGCTATGGTAGCCATCGTGTCTGCCGCTTTGTTTTGAGCTCGTGGTATTTGGTTGAACAAGATGTATTGGAACTTAGTGCACAACCTTTCCATTTCTACTTTGTATGGTATTATCTTTTCATATTTGGTCATATAATCATTGTTGACTTGGCTAATGACCAACTGCGATTCTCTGTAGACTTTAAGGTTCTCAATTCTCCATTGAATTGTTGTTTTTAATCTGATGACCAATGCTTTGTATTCTGCTATGTTGTTTGTGGAGGGGAAGTTGAGTCTGAAATATTTTGGAATTGCATCATTATTAGGAGTGATAAGCACTATTCCTACCCCCGCACCATGGTTCATGCATGACCCATCAAATTATAGTTTCCATACCTCAATTGCTGGTTGTAATGTGATAATAGACTCATCGGGAAAGTCAGAAATGATAGGCCGGTGATCCTGAATAGGTGCCTCTACTAGTTGATCTACAATCACTTTCCCTTTAATGGCTTTTTTTTCTACATATTCAATGTCAAACTCACTTAAGATCATTACCCACTTTTCAAGTCATCCTGTGAGCCCTCCTTTTCTTAGGAGGTACTTTAAAGGATAAATATGTGCTATCAACTTTGTTTGGTGACTCAACATGTAATGCCTCAGCTTCTGGGAAGCAAAGACAACTATAAGGCATGATTTTTCAATTGGTGTATAGTTGAGCTCATATCTGACCAATGTTCTACTTAGATAGTAGATGGCTCTCTCCTTACCTGTGTCATCATGTTGTGACAAAAGGATGCCTAATGTTGATTGTGTTTCTGAGATATATAGAAGCAATGGTCTACCTTGGAATGGCGGCACCAATATAGGAGACTTGAGTAGATAGTCCTTGAATATTTGGAACGCTTGTTTGCATTGCTCTTTCCATATGAATTTGATGTCTTTGTGCAGTAGATATTGGAATGGGTGGCACTTGTCTACTAGCTAAGCTATGAAGTGCCTAATTGATTGGAGCCTTCCTTGTAACCCCCTTAGTTGCCTTAGGTTGGTTAAGGGAGGCATGTATAATATTTCTTTGACTTTCTCTAGGTCTACTTTAATGCCTCTATGTGACACTATGAACCCTAGCAGCTTCCCGGCTGTGACCCTAAATGCACATTTATTTGGGTTTAAATGGACTTTGTATTCCTGCATTCTATCAAATATTGGTCCGAATACTTGTAGATGATCCTTTTGAAGCATTGACTTGGCTAGTATGTCATCAACATAGTCTTCCATTGTCTTGTGGATGAGACCATGAAAGATAGTTGTCATGGCCCTTTTATATGTTTCCCTGACATTTTTTAGGCCAAACGACATGACATTCCAATAATAAGTGCTCCAAGGACATGTGAAATCCATTTTATGTTGGTTCTCTAGCACAATTCTTATTTGATTATACCCTAAAACTCCTTCCATGAGTGATAGCATTTGATTTTCAGTAGTTAAATCTACTATCATATTGATGTTAGGCAAAGGAAAGTCATCCTTGGGACAAGCTATGTTAAGATCTCTAAAGTCTGTGCAAATTTAAATTTGACCATTGTAATTTGTAACTGGTACTAGGTTGGATATCCAGTCTACATATGGGATTGGTCTTATGAACTTAGCAGCTAGGAGATTTTTCAATTCTTCCTTGACTAGCAATGGAATATGGGGATGCATCTTTCTTAGCTTCTGTTTGACAAGTTTGGCATTGAGTAGCAAAGAGAGATGATGCAGTACAAGCTAGTGATCTAATTCTAGCATATCTAAGTAGGACCATGCAAAATTGATCATTATTTCCTTGAAGAAACTGGTGAACTATTCTCTCTCCTTCGGGGTGAGTGATTTTGCCAAGTAGATGTTCTTTGGGTTCTTGTCATATCCCAAGTTGACTTCCTCTGTTTCTTCTACTAACAATGCTGACTTTTCCTCTATCCTGAAGAGGAGTTCCTTCTTTCCATCTTCTAGCACGTCAGTGAGGTTTTCACTAGAAGATACATCTTGTTTTATATTTTTATCATTTTTTGTATCAGTAAGCACCTTTCAGTTTTTACTTATTGACGATTATTTTTTCTTTTTCAATTTGTTTTGATGACTGGAAAGAGGGGATTCCTCCCCAAAGTATGTTGATCTATCAAGGTCAATGGAGAAACTTAATTTATGGTCTCCTAATGTCATTCCCTCTCTAAGTCCCATGAAATATGTGATAGCCTCATCATTCTCAAAGACATCCATACCAGGCGGTCCTTGTTGATCCCACTCTATTAGTTATGGGTGTACAAGACATAGGCCCTCGTGTTGGGTTGACTCTATTTGGTTGAAGGGGACTACAGAGATGGTTCTGATAAACCTAGACTATGATGTGGATGCACCACCTAAGTAATTGTTAATGACATGATTATCGATGCAGGGTTGGTTGTCAATGGATAGTTGGTCAAATAGGTCATCAAGGTGTATGGTGGTGGTTGACCGAGGGGAATAGTCTGGGATTGATGGTTCAAAATTGTGCAGGGATCTCCACTCATACTCGTAGGAGTCAGTTTCTCTAGAATGCTTGTTAGATGTCTCACTTCCTTCATTATCGTCGATGGCTATGTTGAGATTTATTCAATTTTAAGAAGTCCCCACTTCAGCAGGTAAGAAGTGTTGTAGTATGTTTCTTATCAAGATGTGTTATGGGTTTTTCCCCCAATGCAACTTTGCTATTTTTTCCTGATCAACTTGTATGTCTTGGATGATGGGGCTGGTTCTTTGTTTCCCATAGCCTAACCCTCTCTTATTTCTCTGGGTTGGTGGGAGAGATAGTTCCATTAATCCTTGTTGTCTTTCCCCAGAACAGTTGTGCCATCATATGCAAATTTTTGTAACATTGTATAACCATTTCCATAGTTTGATATGGGTAGGGGTTGTTGAAGTGTCTCATGTGGATCTTGGTACAACCATGTATTGATATCTTGATCAAATGGGTGTTCTTCTATAATGTCTCCCCATCTGACAAAGGTTGTGGGTGGACATCTGAATAGAACAGGTTGTGGAGTTTCTGTTATAATAACCGGTTGTGGCATGCCATATGTTCTTGGGCTTTGAGGCATGTTCATGATAGTGAAAGCTTCCTCATAGCTATATTCACCACAACCCTTGTCAGTAATGGATATTTTCCTACTTTTTGTGTGACATCCTTTAGATTTTAATCTAAAGAGGAAGGGATGCTTATGTCTTGGTTTGAGGGTACCTGGTTATCAGTGTTGATTTGGACTGCATTACAGTATTTGAAAGGATTTGGATCTCCCTCAATGATGATTTCTTCTCCCTCATGTGGGAAATTGATGCACTAATGGTATATTGAAGGTATGTCTTTCATCTCATGTATCCATGGTCTTCCTAGTAACATGTTGTATCCCAACTCAAGATCTAGGATCTAGAAGGGAGTGTTCTTAAGAAATGGACCAATTCAGACAGGTAGAATGATAATACCTTTAGAGGATCTTTCCTCTTAGTCATAAGCTCTAATATTTATCCTCCTTGTGACATCAATGATAGATTTTGAATAGCCTAACTTCTTGATTAAATTTAGAGTACAGATGTTTAATCCAGCCCCACCATCAAGAAGGACTCTACAAATAGCGCTTTTTAGGACATGGACAAGCAAGTGCAAAGGACCATTATGCAGGGGTTTATGCAGTGGTACATCATGATCTATGAATGTTGCATGTTTGTTAGCAGCTATATGGTTAACCATAGTTTGGAAGATCTCAGGGGTTATGTCCCTTGGGAGAGATGCATTCTAAAGGGCTTGGTCAAGTGCCAGTTTATGCTACGGAGATATACGCAAGAGGTCAAACATGGAGATCTCAGAAGGTGTGCACTTTAGTTGATCCACCAGGCTTGTTTGTGGATTTGAGGTTGCTTAAGGGTCTCCTAGTGTAGTAGAAGAGGAAGTTACTCCTTGCAAGATGACTCTGGTATGATGTGTGGTTACAATACATTTGTTACCTTGGTCTCTGATAGTGATCGTAGCCACATGGCTATCTGAAGGATTGATGCAATTGATAACATTATCACTGTTGGCATAAGTATAGTTGACTCATTTTGACGGTCCAGTAGACCCAAAGGCTTTCCCTTAATTGTAATCATGAAATGTATCATTGAGTATTCTATGATCAGTTATTCCTTTGGTTTGATTATTTGTTACATCGATGACCCCTGCGTCAATCAAATCTTGGATAGCGTGTTTAAATCTGTAACAGTTGGGTGTTTTGTGTCCCTTCACCCAATGAAACTCATAGAAATCATTGTCATTGTACCACCTTGGTTTTTTTGCACTATATTTGAATTCCCTCATTTTTGGGAGAGTTATAGTGTTGGATTGTATCAGCTCTCATAAAGTTGATTCAATCGGTTCTCCTAATGGTGTGAAATCTTGCTGCTGGAATTGAAACCATGGTTTGCATTGAGTTTGTTGCTGACTATTTGACACAATGGCTGCTTGGATAGGGGGAGGTTGGTTTTGAGTGTATGCTTTTGGAGTGGGCACTATAGGTTTTTGGTTGGCCATAGGTGCGCCTTGCAGTGACACTTTGCATTGTGCATAGTTGACTATCTTCACATCAATGACACCATCGTTGGTGACATTTTTTTTTATTCCACCACTTAGCTTTGTCCATTGCAATTTTGTTTATATTTAGTTAGGTTGGATCTACAAGGATTCCTCATTTGACTAAGTTCTTCTCACAATGAACTCCTCATTTGATGAGTTGTGTGAAGTTCAGAGCTAACTACAATTCTGTTGTGAATGACACGTCTAAAATCAGATTGAAAATGAACATGACTATTAGGTCTTTCTCAGGGACATCATACATTATTTAGTTTATAGTATTCCTCCATCTCTATAATAATTTTACAAAAGACTCTCCATCTTTCTATTTGATATTGCAAAGGTCCTTGATACTGACCTTGCGCTTGATGTTACGATGGAAGTGAGTGATGAACTTTTCAGCCAATTCACCCCAAGATAGAATGCCATGAGGCAAATATGAGAACCATTCCATTATTGGTCTGGCTAAGCTTTGTGGGAATAGTCACATTAAGTATGTCTCATCATCTGTGACCTCGATGCAACTAGAAAAAAAACTCTCAGATATGTACTGATGATATGTAACTGATTGAATGTTTGATAAAGTTAAGTTGAAGATGATGCAAGACATTAAATCAGTTAATGGTTTGTATTGTCATTGATGTCAACTTGATATTATCTATACAGTCATGTACATAATGCCAAAGAATTTAGAGAATCAATGGATCACAGATTATGCTTTTAGCAATGCATAAAAGTCAAGTATTAACGAAGTGACAGACAACACCGACGGAGTGCACACCATCGGTAAAGGCAAAGAAAAAGTCACAGTGATGCCCAATGAGCAGAAGACAATGTTTCCTGATGAATAAAAATCATAGTGATACCCGATGAGTAAAATCCAAGGATGCCCAACAGATGGAGATCCTGAAGCTAACTAGAGTCACACTGACGAAATTGGTAGTTGTCACCGACGACTAACTACAAAGTTGACCGACATAACAGAGAGTTTAGAAAATGACAAAATATCTAGCTGGAAAAGCTTAAGGATAGACTTAACTAGTTGTTTTATTTGTTTTGTTTGACCATAGTTAAGTAATTTTTTAAAGAAGATTTATAAAGTTGGCAAGAAGATAACTACGAGATAAATCAGGAGTTAAAGCTATAAATCAAATTGGCTGGATTGTTTTTCATGCCAAGAATCAAGAATTAAGGAATATCATTTCTATATAAGAGACAAGTATAACTCATTTCCATAAGAATTCACATACATGGGATGGGAAGTGAATAGAAAGAGGATTCTAAAGAGAAACTGATGAAGGATAACTTCATACAGTTCTGATCAATCAAGCTAAAGAAGAGCTAAAGAATTCTTCAGACACTGATGAACAGTGAAGCACAACATCACATAGAAGAAAGTGTGGAGCACAAAGAATTGAATTGATACATTGATTAGAGAGGTAACGTACTTAAATAGATCTAAAAATCTACAATTCAAGTTACATTAGAAATAGGTCATTGTGTTTCATTTTAACCATTGAAGCATTAAGTCTCTTAACAGAGCAGGACTTAATAATATTTTATAATTGAGGTATATCCTAATATATTGCCAAAAAGTTTATCATGATGATAGCATTGAGTACCCGATACCGACACACAGTCTAAGAAGGAGGCTGATGTAGTCAGGTAGCACCAGATATGCTAGATACCTATTGTGCCCATAGAGGTTGATCAATATTGGTAGCATATACATGCCAGATATCAAGTGATAGACTCATATTAAAATATTCTAACAAGGTCACACCTAATAGTGTGTTTCTAACCTTTAAAAGCATTGGATCCTAACAGGGCTCACTTTAGAAGAGTGAAAATTTGGGGTACCGGTCCCACTGGTTTTTTCTCTTAACAGGGTTTCCACATTAAAGTCCATGTGTTAAGTGTTTATGGTTTATTACTTTACTATTTTACATTTCACATATGCATTTCTAGATTGATTGGTATACTTTGCATATTTACTGAGTATCAGTAAATAGTTTTACTTCTTATCGATAATCAAGGAGAATAAGGATAGACAAGGTAAACTAACAGAAAGTGAATTATTATAAGTATTTCATGGCATGCATCTTGTAGGGACTTAATAATCTGAGATGTATTTGATTGGTGGTTAGTGATTAAAGGATAAATTTTTGAGGCCATTGATTCACCCCCCCTCTTAGCTATTACTAACAATTGGTATCAGAGCTTGTGTTCTTAGAAGGAAGGTCTCAAAAACCTAATTAAATATCACAAGATGAATAGACAAGATGTGGCTAAGTTGAACAAAGACAACTTCGCTTCATGGGAAAGTAGGATAAGACTCCACTTATCCAGTATTGGTAATGATGTTACTCAATACTTAGATATTGAATATGTATTTCCTATAAGACCATTGACAGTAGATCAATTGAGAGAGAAGCATGAGCATAACTGCATGGTTATAGAGACATTCTTCCTCACTCTCTGATGCTGAATTTGAAGATGTCAAGGACTACAAAACTACAAAAAAAATGTGGGACAAACTGAAGCTTGTACATGGGGGTGATACAAATGTTTTGAGAGCCAAGATAGAAAACCTTAGAGGAAATTTTCATGATCTCAGAATGAAAGAAGGAGAAAACATCACACAGTACAACACAAGAATAAAAGAAGTAGTCAATTCTATATGAGGTGTTGGAGGTACACTTGAAGAGGAGATAGTGGTAAGTAAAATCTTAAGAGCCTTATTGCCTATATATGCTATTAGAGTTTATGCTATTCAAGAAATGAGAGTAGTAGCAAACAATACAGTTAATCTTGATAGCTTAATTGGCAGACTGATTTCATTTGAGATGAATAACTTTGACAATAGTGTCTTACCAAGTTTAGAGTCTGCATTTAAGTCTTCTATGAAAATAAGCAAATCCAATCATAGATACTTATCTAGAAGGGACAGTGAAAGTGAAAGTGAAGAAGAAGATCTAGATGAAATAGAAGCACTTATGGCTAGAATAATACAAAGAGGCAAAGGTCAATACAAAGGCAAGCTACCACTTGTATGCTTTAATTGTAAAGAGATTGGACACTTTGCTGCAAGATGTTCTAATAGAAGAAGAGATGACAGAAGTAATGAAAGATCTTTTGAGAAGAAATATGACAAAGGTGACTACAAAGATTACAGAGGTTACCGACAATCAGAAAGAAAGGATACCCGAGACTACAATGATAAAGGAAAGAAGGCTAGCTACCTAGTTGCTTGCAAAGATGAAGATACTGACACCAAATTTGATGATGACATCAAGATGGTATTTGTAGCTGTGAAGGATGATTCAAATGAAGATGAAAGGTATGAAGAAACTGCACTCATATCTAAGGTTAGTAATAATGATATCTAGATTATAGATAGTGGTTGCACTCACCATATGACCGGTGACAAAGAAAAGTTTAACACTTTTGAATATTATAATGGTGGTACAGTAAGAATGGGAAGTGATGCACCTTGTCCAGTGGAAGGTAAAGGAACCATAATGTTGAATAGCCTGATTAAATGTGAAAATGCTTATTGGGTAAAAGGATTGAATTATAATCTATTGAACATTTCTCAGATGAATAATTTAGGTCACATAGTAGCATTTGAAAACAAGAAGGCAAAGATCTTCAATGAAATAGGAAAACTAATTGGTACCAGTGAACAGACTAAAGGTAACTTATTCTATCTGAATGATACTAACACCACTTGCTTAATGACTAGAAACAAAGACATATGGTTGTGGCACAAAATATTTTGTCATGTGAATTTTGACAACATGATGAAAATAAGAAGAAGAAGTGTAAGAGGCTTACCAACGATGACAAAGCCAGACAACATCATGTGCAAAAACTATCAAAAAGGTAAAATGATGAAGTCTAGTCTCAAAATTAAAACCCATACATCTAATGATATTCTAGAATTAGTCCATACTAATTTATGTGGACCTATGAGGACAAAGAGCTATTATAGAGATAGATATTTTATTCTCTTTGTTGATGATTACTCTAGAATGATGACAGTCATGTTTCTAAAAGAAAAATTTGAAGCATTTAAGATGTTTAGATGGTATAAAGCTATGGTAGAAAAAAAAAGTGGTAAGGATCTAAAATGTTTGAGATTAGATAGAGAAGGAGAATTTATATCAGATGAATTCACTAATTTATGTAATGAGCATGGTATAAAAAGACAAGTTTCTATACCAAAAACACCACAGCAAAATGGGATTGCTGAGAGAAGGAACAGATCAATAGTTGATTGTGCAAGAGAATTGATGATAGAAAAGGATATCACCCAAATCTTCTAGAGGGAAGCTATCAGCACTGTTGTTTATACACTTAACAGAGTACAATTAAAGAAGGACACAAAGAAGACACCTTATGAGCTATGGTATGGTAAAACACCCAATGTGAGTTACATCAAAATATTTGGTAGTCAATGTTGTGTCTTAAAGGATGATAAAAATGGAAATCTTGATGCCAAAAGTGATGAAGGTATTTTTTTGGGGTATTCTACAAAGAGCAAAGCTTTTAAATGTCTAATCAAGGCTTCTAACAAAATAGTTGAAATTGCAAATGTGAATATTGATGAGTTTGCAGAAAAGAATGAGCTGGAAAGCACAAAAGAACCAGAAGACTACAACAAGTTTGTATATTGTGAAGAACCCATAACTCTACTCGAGCAATAATGCTTAACGCTAGAACAACAGAATGTTGCAACCAACGGTTAGAATGTTGTTACCAATGGTCAGGAAAATGATCAAGATAATGTGCAAGGTAATGAAGATCAACCTGATACACAAAGAGTTATACTTGTACTTGCAAGATATGTAAGAAAGAACCATCTAGAGGACCAGATCATAGGAGATAAGAAAGCTGGTACAAGAACAAGAAGTAAGTCTTTAAACTCAAATTTCTTAATTTGTGAGTTTGAGCCAAAATATGTCAATGCTACACTAGATAATGAAGAATGGATAAGTGCTATGAATGATGAGATTGAGCAGATTAAGAAGAACAAAACATGGTCACTTGTGCTAGGACCAAATGATAAGAATGTCATCGATACAAAATGGATATTCAGGAACAAGCTGAATGAGAGTGGAGAAGTCACAAGGAACAAAGAAAGAATAGTATGCAAGGGGTATGCACAAGAGGAAGGTATGGACTATGGAGAAAAATTTTCACCCATTGCTAGGCTAGGAGTAAGAATACTACTTGCTTATGCTGCATACAAAGGATTCAAAGTATATCAAACAGATGTCAAGTCCACATTCCTAAATGGGATACTTGAAGAAGAGGTATACATTGAACAACCAGAAGGGTTTGTGGATCCAGACAAGAGGAACATGGTATGTAGACTTCACAAAGCCTTGTATGGATTAAAACAAGCTCCCAGAGCTTGGTATGAATGACTTCATTCCTATCTAATAAGTATTGGATTCATAAGGACTAGTGAAAATAGTAATGTTTATTTGAAAGAAGATACTGATGCTAACACTTTGATTGCTGAAATATTTGTTGATGACATTGTTAGCTCTCAAAACTGCACCCTGTTAAGCTCACAAAAACTTAACCTTTTGGAGAAACATGGAAACACTCCTGGGTAGTGGGTTTCCAAAAAATGGAGTGAATCTCTAGGTTCTAGGTCGGTTCCTATATGATACTTCACCTAAAGCTTTTGTAAAATGGTAAAAAACTTGGCTGGGAAAAGAGATAAGAAATATCTTCTTGAATAAACTTGGAGTACTAAAAAAAAATAGGAAGAACTAAAAGGAAAACTTAAGGTGATGCACCACATCTGAAGATGAGAATGGTATTAATCAGACACAATGAAACTTTCCTAAAACCAGTTTGACATATACACAATATTGATATCAGAATACTCAGATAAAAATGCTTTATGGGTGATCCCACAATAGTGGGTTACACTTTTTTGGAGGAAGAAATTCCTCATGAATCTGCGAGGTGGGAGGATTTAGTCAGGCACTTTCAATAGAAAGTACCTGATTTTTTCGATCGAAACATTAATAGTTTCGATCAAAACTACCTTTTTTGCTTAGTTTCTATCGAAACTAACCTAGTTTCGATCGAAACTGAGTTAGTTTCGATCGAAACTAATTTAGTAAAGATTTTAGTGGGATTTTGACCCATATGCATGTTAAATGAAGAAAGTGATTTCGATAGAAAGTACTTTTGATCGAAAGTAATTAGTTTCAATCGAAAGTACTTTCTATTGAAACCCCCAAAATTGAGGCTATCTGCAAAGGC
Source organism: Thuja plicata (assembly GCA_018584345.1). Taxonomy (NCBI): domain Eukaryota; kingdom Viridiplantae; phylum Streptophyta; class Pinopsida; order Cupressales; family Cupressaceae; genus Thuja; species Thuja plicata. The sequence goes on along the minus strand of MU225557.1, from coordinate 1,151,962 downwards.
TAACAGAAATCTATAGTTTTCATGGCTTCGGGGCTCAAGCGCGGGGCTCAAATGGAAGGATAGGGACACCTCCTTTTTCATCGCACAAGTACTATGAATGATCTTTCTAACGAATATAGATTTGACAAATTTTGAATTAATTAGGTCTATGTTTTTTGACATGCATCAGATGTAGGTTTTTTATCAAATATAAACTTCCAGGTTTGACGTTCAATGAAAAATAGTAAAAAATAGAAAAAAAAATTTGAAAAATAACAGTGCCCTCCGGTTTTGAGTCTTCTTTCTATCAAAAAAAAAAAATTGAATTTCAATAAATACACAAGTTATCAGTTACGCAGTCAAGGTATGTCAAAATTACAGTTGACTATGCTTCAAACGTTCATACAATATGCAATAATCATGATAATGTCATCAAACCAATTGCATGCCCTCCATATGGATGTTACAAAATCAAATTCAAAAGAAGCACATTGATATCTATCTTAGAAAAAAAGTTATGTTGTACGAAGTCA
>MU225557.1:1111915-1141986 GCA_018584345.1 Thuja plicata | reverse complement strand
ACTCAAAAAATCACTCCAAAGGTTGCCTTCACATAAAATCTGGAACTGTCTGAAATGAGTTACAAAATCTCTTTGCTTCTGTTAAGAACTTAGAATAAGTTACAAAACCTCAAGCCAAAGGGAAGAAGAATTGCTTAACAATGAGTCTTCAACTCATATTTATGCATTTTCAAGGCCAACTGCATTCCGAAAGCAATAACTTCTGGATTGGATTTGGCCTGTCCAGCCGCTGTTTAACCCTTCAAAAGTCTACAAAAATACCATTTGGTGACCCAAAAGTCACACCATAATAAATAATCCCTTAAAGAAGTAGTCTTATCCCTCTAGAAGAGTCACAAAAGTCTCTGAATTGCAATAACTTTTCTGCAGACTTTAACAACTACAACCTCTGATCTTTTTTAAATCTGATCTTTCCATCTATAAAAAATCTGATTTCCAGCGTCTGAGAACAATCTGATATTATTCAGTTTCTGAAAAATTTCAAGAATAAAACATGGATTTGCAATAGAATATTAAAATCCCCTTTGAAAATCATTTTTGTGTATGTTTAAAAGCCTGAGTCTTGGCGACTGAGTGCCTCTGCATCTTCCTTTTCATTCATTCCTTCATCGCACAGTCATTGGCTGTTTGAACTAACCTTTAGATTCTGAGCGACTGAGCGACATCCATTTCTTCATTGCATATTCTGTTGGGTCACACACTTGCATCACCTTTTACTCTATTTTCATCTTGTGCGCGATTGGGCGATGACATCCGTTTTCTGATTGGTTGCCAACTCGCGAGTTGATTTCCTTCCATCTCCGTGGACTTGCAGAAAAATAGAAATAGGGTGCATTTCCTTGCTTGCAGAAAATCTCTCTATGGGTGAAAACTCTTCCTTAGGAGAAGGCTTTGGACGTATCTCCATCGAGCAAATTCCCTCTTTACGAAAAATCACCAGCTAAGTGCAAAACCCGCAACATGTGAAAAATCTTCTCTTTTCGCCTTTGCGGAAAATCACTTTCACAAGTAGAAATCCGCCACGGATAATCAGAATTTCAATTCTCTGCCTTGAGTGTTTTTTTTTTTTGGTTTCAGAAAATTGAAAAAGTTCTTCAAAAACCCATTGTGGGGTCCACCACAGCGCTCTTTCTTTTCTGCCTTTTCAGAAAATCACCTGAGAGGTGCGAAACCTGCACAAGGCAAAATTCCTCTTTTCAAAAAATCACCTGAGAGGTGTGAAACCCGCAACATGTGAAAAATCTCTCTTTTTTCCTTTTTGGAAAATTACTTTCGTAGGTAGAATTTTGCCAATGGAGAAGATGATTTTCAAAATCCCGCAAGCCTTTGCAGAAAATTACCTTTACAAGTAGAATTCCGCCAAGGACCTTGGTACCAAAAATCGGTAACAGACATCATATTTGGAGGCAATGATATACTATGTAAGTCATTTTCTGAGTAGATGAGCAAAGATTTTGAGATGTCTATGTTTTGAGAGATCAAGTTCTTTCTTGGTCTATAGATCATTCAACAAAGTGAAGGTATTTTCATTACACAGTCCAAATACATCAAAGAGGTCCTAAAAATATTCAAGATGGAAGATTCGAAACCTGTTGGAACACCGATGGATACTGGATGCAAATTAACAAAGGAAGACAAGACAACAGAGGTAAATCAGACTTTGTATAGATCAATGATAGGAAAACTCATTTATGTTGTACACACTAGATCAGATATTGGACATGCAGTAGGAATTGTTGCTAGATTTTTTGCTAACCCCTGGGAATCACATATTATTGCTGTGAAAATAATTCTAAGATATCTAAACAATACTGAGGAATTTGGATTATGGTATAGAAGAGAAGGAAAATTTGAACTAAAAGTGTTTACCAATGCTGATGGGCCTGGAAATCTTGATGACCAAAAGAGAACAACTACAGGAGCATTCTTTATGGGTGACAAACTTGTCACATGGATTAGAAAGAAGCAAGGATGCATCTCCCAGTCTATTGCAGAAGAAGAATATGTTGATGCTGCTATAAACTACTCAAACATTGCATGGATCAAATAGTTGCTGGAAGGTATGCATATGAAGATCTTAGAACCAGTGATTATCTATTGTGATAACACCAGTGCAATAAACATTTACAAGAATCCAGTCATGCATGCAAAGACTAAACACATTACAATCAAGTATTATTATTTAAGAGAACAAGTTCAAGAAAAAGAGGTGATACTTGAGTATGTGCAATCAAAAGAACAATTGGCTGATATCTTTACCAAGCCACTGCCCAAGGATACATTTGAGTACTTGAGAAAGAGAATAGGCGTCAAACCCTTGTCTACTAGTTAGTAAAGGAATGAAGGCTGCATCAGCCTATATATTATCAAAATATCATTCATGTTGATGCAAGCAAAAGATGAACTTCAAAGCTACATCTATATATAGAAAGGTATATATCAAAACCAAGCACCAGAGCATATTGTTGTATTGATGATGGATAATGAAAATTCAAGGAATATATTATGGATAGAAGAAAATATTTATTTGACATGAATGTCAGATATTTGTAAAATATTTGTTTGGCATTGTTGTCAAAGGGAGAGAATGTATCCATATTATCACAAGAAATTATTCATTATCAGATTAATCCAAACAAGGAGAGAATTTGTATGAAGGAATCATATACAAAGGGAAAGTTTCTGACAAGAGATAGAGAAATCAAAGAAAAAGAATAGTCAAAAGAGAGATATTGACACAAGGGAAGGACACAACACATCAGTATAAGAAATTTAGAAAGCTGCAAGAATCAAATCTAAGCTAACACAAAGCTTACCGACGGTCAGACATTTTTATCGGTTATCAAAACAAAGTGTTTGGTAATTTGATGAATCTCAACAAATGTATTTTATATTGTATTAGAAATAGTAGTGTGATAATATAGTATGTTGCCATCAATGCCAAAGGGAGAGATTGATGACATGTAACTGATTGAATGTTTGATAATGTTAAGTTGAAGATGATGCAAGGCATAAAATTAGTTAATGGTTTGTATTGTCATTGATGTCAACTTGATATCATCTATATGGTCATGTACATAATGCCAAAGACTTCAGAGAATTAATGGATCATAGATTATGCTTTCAACAATGCATAAAATTCAAGTATTAACTAAGTGACAGACAACACCGACGGAGTGTAAACCATCGATAAAGGCAAAGAAAAAGTCACAGTGATGCCTGATGAGTAGAAGACAATGTTGCCCAACAAAGAAAAATCATAGTGATACCCGATGAGTAAAATCTAAGGATGCCCAATGGACGGAGATCCCAAAGCTAACTAGAGTCACACTGATAGAATTGACATTTATCACTGATGAATAACTGTAGAGTTGACCGACAGAATAAAGAGTTGAAAAAATGACAAAATATCTAGCTGGCAGAGCTTAAGGATAGACTTAACTAGTTGTTTTATTTATTTTATTCAACCAGAGTTAAGTAATTGATTTAAAGAAGATTTATACAGTTGGTAAGAAGATAACTATGAGATAAATTAGGAGTTAAAACTGTAAATCAAATTGGATGGATTGTTTTTCATGCCAAGAATCAAGAATCAAGAATCAAGAATTAAGGAATATCATGTCTATATAAGAGACAAGTATAATTCATTTTAGTAAGAATTCACATACACGGGACAAGGAGTGAATAGAAAGAGGATGCTAAAGAGAAGCTGATGAAGGATAACTTCATATAGTTCTGATCAATCAAGCTGAAGAAGAGCTAAAGAATTCTGCAGACACTGACGAATAGTGAAGCACAACATCACAAAGCCGAAAGTGTGGAGCACAAAGAATTGAATTGATACATTGATCAGAGAGCTGATGTACTTAAATAGATTTGAAAATTTGCAATTCAAATTGCATTAGAAATAGGTCATTGTGTTTTAGTTTAACCATTGAAGCATTAAGTCTCTTAACTATCTTTTAAAGTTGAGGTATATCCTAATAGATTGCCAAAAATTTTATCATGAAGATAGCATTGAGTGCTCAATATCGACACACAGTCTAAGAAGGAGGCTGATGCCATCAGGTAGCACTAGATATGCCAAATACCTATTATGCCAATAGAGGTTGATTAATATTGGTAGCATATACATGCTAGATATCAAGTGATAGACTCATATTAAAATGCTCTAACAAGGTCACACCTAACAGTGTGTTTGTAACCTTTAACAGGGTTGGCTCCTAACAGGGCTCACTTCAGAAGAGTGAAATTTTTGGGTACCGGTCCGAGTGGTTTTTTTCCTTAATAGGGTTTCCACATTAAAATCCATGTGTTATGTGTGTATGGTTTATTACTTTACTATTTTACATTTCACATATGCATTTCTGGATTGATTGGTATACTCTGCATATTTACTGAGTATCGGTAAATAGTTTTACTACTTATCAGTAATCAAGGAGAATAATGACAGACAAGGTAAACCGACAGACAATGAATTATTATAAGTATTTCATGGCATGCATCTTGTAGGGACTTAATAATCTAAAATGTATTTAATTAGTGGTTAGTGATTAAAGGATAAATTTTTGAGGCCACTGATTCACCCACCCCTCTCAGTTATTACTAACAATGTAAAATAGGGTTGTTATTACCCCTATATTTGTCAAATTTTGGTATCGAGAAGTGAGTTGTGAATGGAGACATGTGAAGAGAATGATCAAAGGGGTATGTGTATAAATCCTCTGTGGTGTAGGATTTAGTTTGCCCCTAATTTTGCATATCCATCATTTGGGTTTGAAGAGTTTGCATTTGATGGATCAACATGTCTATTTGATACAGAGATGAATGTGTGACGTTGTACCTCTATATTGTAGTAGGTATGAGGTTGCACCTCTGTGTCCCTTGAGTAGGAACATAGGACCTTGTCCTTGGGACTTGATATTGATTTCCCACCACATTATTCTAAAATGGGGGCACGTGATTGGCCCAAGGTGGGTTTTGATGTGTTTTGTGTTGGGGTTGGGTATGTTGTTGTTGTTGAAACTATGGTTGATATTCTTGCTACTGAAGCTAGGGTTATTGCTGCTGGGGTTGATTTTGTTGTAGCTAAAGATGGGGTTTCTGCTACTGAGGTTGAGGTTTTTGCTGCTAAAGTTGGGGTTGCTACTGTTGTGGTTGAGGTTGTTGCTGCTAGACTTGGGTGAGCAAAGGCATAACCTTGGGTGGGCATTGACTAAAAGTCAGACCTGCAGAGATGGATCCCTATGAGAATGATGTGTTGACCCCAAGACTAGTAGCGATTGACTGTGGTAGTGGCATGGTTGCAAAAAGGTTACTACTTGTTGGTGGGATGGAAGGAATAGCATGAGAGCTGGATTGGCCAAGTCATAAGACCAAAGGTGGAGGCATACTAGTGACCATGGGTACACTTAGTTGTGAGCCTTTCATGCTTTGAGTAGAAGATGTGCTTTCTTGGTTTACGCAATTGGTTTTTTTGGATATCGTCTATTCCAATCTTGGTATTGTCAAATTGGGGAAAATTTGAGAAACCATAGGTAGTATCTGAGAGGGCTGAGTAGTGTTTGGACCTACAAGAGGGTTTTTGGGCCATATGGTTGACACACTAAATTTAGTAGGGAGTTTGAATCCCTTCTTTATCAGCATGGCTAAGAAATATTTGGGGTTCCTCTCTACAACAACATCAACTACTTGTGCAGAATAAGCATCTTGCTCTATATCTTCAAGCTCCTCTTCTGTGACATTTTGGAAAAAAGATGACCCATGGGGTTGTTCAATGAATAGAGCATAATTAGTATTTATGAAAGGATCATCCTCTCGCTCTATTTCCCAAGTGGGGAATCTATTGATATATGACTCACCAGGTCATGTTCTAGCCTTTGACCTTGTGTAAGGCCCTCCATGAGGTGTTTGAGACATAGTGTGGTCTAGATTTTGTGACTAAAATAAGTGATATAAAGAAAACAAAAAATGGATAACCTTTCTAAGGATGTCTGAGTTATGTTTTGGACAAGGGTAATTCTAAGGACAAATGTTGATTTATCTTGATCTCAAAGTTTTGATGATGTAAAAGTAAGATTTGTCAACCTTTGCCTAGGACAAAGTCACTGATAGAGATAATGATGATGTTTGAGATGATGAGATCAAGATATTTTGAGTCTAAACTTTCAAACTAACAATGTTTTAGACAATAATCATTCATTTCAAAGAAGGGATGATCTTTAATGTTTAGATATTCACACAATCTTCTTCACATTTCTCTGGGATAGACACTGGTCTTTGACACAAAATGGAGAGTATTTTCAAGGTTTTTAGGTCAAAACAGGTGTAAAATATCTCTGTTTAACTTTGGCACAACTCCATTGATTGTGACAAAGTGAATGGTTGAGTGCAGTATTTTATCACCGACTATAGCAATAAACAAGTTAAAGGTGGAAAAATTCTGTCAATTGCAGCAAAATGTGGGAAATTGTGGTAAAGGAGAAATAGTCTCAAAAAGACTAGAAGATAGGTATCACTATCTGACAATTTTGATTTTTTGGAACAAGACTTCTAAATTGTAAGATAGTTTGATGTTGACAACCCTAGAATTTAACACATTTGACTCATTTTGATAGTTTGGATGTTTGTTTTTCATTTTAGAAACTAATCAAAAAATAAGCACAACAAACACTATGTTTTGAAGAATGAAGACTGACAATATGTATGTTCTATAACTCTTTCAAGTTGCAATGTTATCATGAGGTCTCAACAATGACTATTTAGATTAATCTAGGTCAATGGATTCATAATACAATATTATAGGCCCAGTGCTTGAATATCTGTTAGCTCACACAACAATTGTCATGCTACTAGGACACAAAGGTCCACGACATAGGTGCCCGTTTTTTTGCTGTTGCCAGGTATTGTTTCTGTGGAGTGAAGAGCTCTTTCACTACACAAATACCTTGGAACACATATGTTAGGAATATTGGCCGAGGGAAATTTTGCAACCCCTTGCACTATAATAAGGCATCTATTCAGAGGTAGATCGGGCTGGCCTCTAATTAACAAGGTTGTAGTAAGGGTCTATGGAGTCTATCCAATCAGTTTGTACATGTGTGACTCACTTAAGATCCTAGTTGACCACGTTGGATCCTTAGGGATATTCATCTGATCTAGACTATCATCAACACACCTCGCCTGAGCTTGGATAGATAAGATGAAACTTTGGTTTGCACCTTGTTTATATACTAATCAGAAGGATTACCGATTTAAGGTCGTTCTCTGAGGAAGAAGCGCATTCCACGGATAGGCCTTTCTAAAAGTATAAAGGTGTCTAATTTAACAAATTGTGCAATTGCACCCAAAACTCAAGACACAAGGTAAATTGATTAAGCTCTGAAAGTTTGAAATGTGAACTAAGCTACACCACCATACAAGCACATGTGTTTGATTTTAAGCCCAAAAGTTGGTGTTGATTGCTTGTTCAATTTGAAAGCATTAAATTGAGAGATTCTTTTCCTTTGTTCCATTTTAATCTCTATGTCAATTTTAAGCACCAAATTTTAAAATGTGAGATGTGTGACAAACACTGTTCTTTTTAAGCCCAAATTGACAAGTGAGTGAATTTTATGTTGTATTGTTATCTTGTCTCCTCGATTCAAACCTGTCAAAGAAAGTGTTTAGTATCTCAAGAAATGAAATCTTTTCAATCCAAAAAAGAAGAATATCTGAAAACTCTAGAATTATTGAGATTTCTGAAATTAATGGTGACTTTATACTTACTTGCAAATCTCTTGATTGAATCAATGTACCTGGTGTATGATTCACTTTAATCTTCAGCTAAGATTGTGAGAATAGCCCTTTGTTGTGATCGATAGTTGGTGGTTCTCCTTCTTGCAACTCTTAATGCTCTAGCACCTGGTATGCATCTGATTACCTTCTTTGTCATTCACTGTCAGTCAGACCTACATAGAAACCAAGAAAAATAGACATAAATGTGGCTTTTTATGTCAATTGCGGTACTGGGTGTTCAATTACATAAATCTCTTGTCAATTGTGGTAGAAGGTTGGTGATTGCGGAACATATCTTTGTTCTACATTTGAATGCTTTAGTTTATGACATGCATTAGTCAATTGCGGTAAAGCACAAGAGATTGCAACAAAGAATAGACAATTGTGGTCGAATACAACAAATTGTGGCAAATTGATAGAAGACAAAAAGATAGAAGATGATAGAATAGTGATGCAAAAGCCTGCAATCAATTGCAGTATTAAACCAGTCAATTGCAGCAAAATTTTGTCAATTGCAGAAAAATACCAGTAATTGCAAAATAACACAAATATCAAGAAAATGATGAAAATTTAGGTCTACAGCCGTATAGCCATGGCTGATTGATTCTATCTATCTTCTGGAAGAGATATTTAGGCTGTTTTCTTCACCTCAGGTTCACCAAAATGTACACCTCCTTTCGTGATTTGTGGTTTCCAAGATTTCCAAAGGCGGGGGTTAGTAGCACCAATTTGCAATGATATAAATCAAATACACAAAGCTACCAATAATGAATAACTTAAAATGTAACCAATAAAATGTACAAGCAAAGAAAGGAAAACAAATGAATGCAAACCCCAAAGTTCTTGAAACTTCTATTGTCTCTCTCTACTCCTTCCAAAATGTTGTTTTTGATGCTCAATATTGGTGTGGGTAGCATTTATGAGTTGAGCAGCGTCAATAATTTGATACTTGAAATGTGTGTGTGATCCCAAGATGGCTTGAATGCTAGAACCAATCTGACGTAGTAATGGCACACAAAAGCTTGAAATCCTGGATCCTTCAAATGGTTATGAAGGTTTTATTATATAGGAATTGAGGATGAAATGAACGGTTGAGATCAATCCCAGAGATAGGGAGATGAATGGTTGAGATCAAAGGGAACTGGAGAAGCCATCAGTAAACTCCACCTCTTTAATTGGTAAAAAGGAGATAGAGTTTGGTTGACTGAAGAGCTAATTGTGTGTTACCTTTTTATAACTGAAGAGGTGGGTGGAGTTACCCATGTGAACTGGAGAGATGGGTGGAGTAACCCATGTGATCTGATTGGAGTTATCTCTTTGAAGATAAATGAATATCTAATTCATTTATTTAATTAAAGTTTTTAACATATGAGATAATTGAATTCTTTTTTATTTAGAATTTCTTTATTGATGAAATTAAATTAATTTAATTTGGAAGAATTGTAATTAGTAAGTTTAAATATTTCAATTTAAACTATAGGAAATTGAATTTAATTGATTAATTAATGGTAATTAATCAATTAAAGTTAATTAATTAAATAAAATTAATTATTTAATTAATTTTAGGAATTTGATTAGATGATTTGGGAAATGAATTTAGAAGAAAATAGATGATTAATTAATGATTAAAAAACTATTAATTAATAGATGAAATGAATTTAGAATAAAATAGATGATTAATTAATGATTTAAAAAACCATTAATTAATAGATGAAAATTAGTGTTTTTAATGTCAAGTCGCAAGTCTATCCATTTTAGGGTGTCTACATTTTCCCCTCTTTGATACAATGTGATTCATCGCGTTGTGTCAAAGAATTTTCAAATTTGATCCTTCCCCAGCTTGCCCCTATGATAGCAAGTGGACTATATGCCCCCTCAATAAATTAAGCATAGAAAATGTGTCAGATGAGAATTAATTTGTAGATCTGATTCTACTCCTAACAACGTCTCTTTGGTTGGGTGAAACCCTTGTGTTTTCATGCCAAAACTTTTCAATTAATGTTCGTAATGCATAAACAACAACTTTGTCCTTGCGTGAGAGTCTACACGAGAATGACCAAAGAGAATTACTATTTGGATCCTCAATTTAGTTTTGCCTGTGTGAGGCTCTTTGCAATGTTGATCTACCTGTCCTTAATGACTTGCTTTTTTTTCTTACTATATGAGATTTTTTCATTTCCTTTCCCATTATAGTTGATGGGAGGACACATCGAGTAACATTAGAATCTTTACTGCATGATTGTGAACCAATGGCTTAGTATGCATCAAATATATTTCTCACAATGGTTCTCTTAGTACTATTTTCAGATATTCTCAACCCCACAATTGTCATTGTCTCTTTAAATTTCAGATTTTTAATCATTTCAACAACTACTTGACATCTTCCACTTTGATTTAATTTTTCAAAATAGATATTCAAAATCTTTTTAACAATTCTTCTACAATTTATTTCTAATATTTTATCATGCATTGGCCTCAAAATATTTTCCTCAATGTCAAATAGAAAGTTTGGTTTTCTACGAATTATTCTAGGAGGTGTTAACACAGCTACATGCTCTAGATTTTCATTAGATGAATTAGGTGCATTTATTGGATTCATTTCAATTGGTGCATGTTTATGATTTTCATTTTCATTATGTACATTTTTTATATTAATGGCATCAAATTGAAATGGTGCATTTGTCACATTAACATTAACATTTTCATTTTCATCACTTACATTGCTTGCATTTGATGATGTACCTTGTCGTATTCTCCTCATGCACTCCCTTTGTCTTTCCTTTTCTATCTCTTGCTGTTCAATTGTTCCTCTTTTGTTCTTTCCCATTGTTCATATTGAATGGACCCTACGAATAATATCATGAACATAGAATAACATGTGAACATCAAATACAAAAAATAAGAACAAATCAACCATTTTCTTAAAATGAGAACTTACAATGATAAAATAACATTAAAAACACCAATAAAAAACATGCAAAAAAAATGAAAACCTATCTGTTCCTAGCGTAAAACAATAGAAAAATAGTTGTGGGACCTCAAAACAACTTTCAATGACTATTCTAAAACCGTTGAAGCAAGAAACATTCCTAATTCCACATAACCCGATTGGGTTATGAGAAGATAAAGGCTCAGTGCTCCTAATTACTTAGAACCCAATCAGGTTATGTGAACATAATGGCTCAATGCTCCTAATTACTCATCTCCCAATCGAGTTATAAAACACACAAAGAGAGAGAGAGAGAGAGAGAGAGAGAGAGCATAATTTTTACTTCTTCATAACCCGATTGGGTTTTGAAGAATTGAAAATTCTATGTTTTATTCTCTAGAACCCGATCAGGTTATGAAGGAGTTGAAAACTTACCTTTTTCTTTTCATAGCCTGATCAGATTATTTGAAATTTAAAAATTGAATCGGGTTATGGCTTGGGAAGAGCTTTGGAAAATGACCCAAAGGCTTGGAGGCTCATTTTCCTTCCATTTTTGTTCTTTTAGACATTTTTTCATCTTGTAAAATGAATTCTCGACTTTATCTTCATCAGATTTGCAATTTGTCAACTGGGTAGCTTTATAATTTTCACCATAATCTCATACGTCTTCTTATATTTCTAACCATATAAATTTTTCTATTTTTGGACAACAGCAGCATAGTAAACTTTAATTTTCTTTACCAATGTCTTGATTGTCCTCACAGACATATGTATACATTTTTTAATAACTTTTGATATACTTAATAAAATTACAAATAAATTACATATTATTGTTGTATACTCGATTCTATACACTTTTAAAAAAAGGTTTTCATTTTCAATTATTTTGATGCAAGTTATGCCCAGCGCACGAATAGGTACAAAATTTTCAGAATGCGATCACTTCAAAAAATCACAGAAAAAAAATACTTATAGAAAAATTACAAAAAAGTACACAACTTCTATATCTCACTCTTACCTATCATCCTGCCAAAGGGATTTAAAAAATACTGAATATAACTATATGTTTTGTACCGCACATGGAAACAACTATGTTATGTATTTCCAAAAAAATCAGGAACATGTTTTCGTGTGCACAAGGTTTGACCCTCTTAATCTTATCAGTATTTTACAAGAAATAGTGTTTTAGAAACTAGATTCAGAGAACTAGCTTTTTTTTTACACATCTTCTTATTTTGAGTGCATGACCCTCAAATGCCTGTTCCAAGTTCAGGTTTACCCAATTTTAGAAAAAATGTGTCCACTTATACCCCCCTTTTTGGTCCACAACTTGGTGCACATACCCTCCCACAGACAAATAATTTACCCACTCCACCTATTATTGGTCGACATGTGTCAAATTTCATAAGAAAAATGGATTTTTTTGTGTCTAGCATTGAAATGTTGAGCTAATAAACATTTTTTATTAATATTTGATCCACACAGACCCTTCAAATGAGATCAGAATACTTTGGAGCACTCTCTCTAGACCACAACCAATTTGTCTAAATAAATTTTTGATTTAATATAATACCTTTTTCAAAATCACATGTCTATAATATTGTATATGATATTTTTATGTAATTAGGTATATGGTATTATAAGGAATCTAGGTGGATGAAGATGTCAACATATGACACAAATCTCTTATGTTAATTAGATTGGGTCATGTAAATAATTTATGTAATTAATGATATCAAAAATTGAGTAGGCCTTGAATAGGATTTATTCTTCTATAGTATTATGAGGATGCCCGGTATATAAAAATGAAGGTGATTATTTCTATAAGAGATATCTGTGAAATATGATATTGTATTTGAAATGTCCTGGGGAAATATATCCTAGAATTTAAAATTATTGTATAGTGCAACCATACCTTAAGAATTTACTCTATTTTGACATATATTTGATATGATCTTATCCCATATTAAAAGAAGCATTTAATTAACTTACTATTAAAATATTTCTTTGTGCTCTCAAACGTAAGGAGTTCCCAATGAAAGTGTGAATCAATAATTTCTTGGACAAAGTAAAAGGGTAAATTTTGTAGACCTATACGAAAGATGTTATATTGTAAACAACGACAACATTTTCTGATATTCAGGATCTAGTTTTGATTTTGACTTTTTGTCTTTCTTAGGTGAATTGATATAATATAATTTTTATTCTTATCTGCACAAATGTTAGCTAGCCTATCTTACCCTCATAGATTTGAACCTCAAAAAAAAATCCTCTTCATCCTTCGCCAATGATTTATGTCCTCAAATTGCTCACACGTCATATAAAGTCCTATTTATTGAGAAGATAAATCTATAATAAATAGATACAACATAGACACAACCTATAGTGGTTGTGTCTATGCAGCCACAAATTTGCACCTTAGTGAACAAAATATGTTGTTAACACAATATGTTAACAAAATGTGTTTTAGGTTATTGTGTTAATGTGTGTTAGTAATTTGCAAACAAATACAATAGACTAACACACATGTTAACATATTTTGTTAACAATATATTTTGTTTACTAAGGTGCCAATTCATGGCTGCACAGACACAATTAAATTTGGGGGACATTTTGACTAATTTCTTGTTAAAAATTGCCCACTTCACCAGGCTTGCATGCTACACGTTACTAATTAGGAACAGGATACAGTAAACATTATAATTAGTAGTTATCTATATTTTTCAAATTATATTTTATAATTTATTAAACAAGGTTCTTGCACTCCAACATAGGTTAGATTGTTAATGTTTCATAAATTAATTAAAGCTAATTTCATTTTATCTCTTAAAATCTATTTTTAAACACTCATATTATATAACAATGGTGGTTTGTAATAATAATAATTGTTAGAATAACTAAGAGGGGGGGGGGGGATGAATCAATGGACTCAAAAATGTTCCAATAAATCAACCCAAAAACTTAGTACCATAATATTAAGCCTCTAGTTATCTTTAGTCCTACAAGATGAATGCCTTGAAATAATCTTAACAAATAACTAATGCTCATAATTCACTTTTAAACCTTATTCTTACTGTTTACCAATTAGCAGTCTTTCATTTACCGAAATAGAGTAAATGACTTAGTGTATATCGATCAATCCAGATTTAGTTATGTGTAATGCAAAACACTAAAGTAAATGACTCATAAACACATTGTCACATGGATTTTTAACATAGAAAAGTGAGATCAATGAAGAGCCAACCTTGTTAAAGGTTACAAACACACTGTTAGGTGTGACCTTGTTAGAGGATTTAAATAGAATAGTTTGTCACTTGATATCTGACATCTCTATGCTACCTTCTATGACCAAACCAAGTGTAGTTTGTCAATTGGTATCTGGCATCTCATGCTATCTTTATGATCAATTTTTTTTATACTCGTTGGGATGTATCTCAATATAGAAAGGATTGTTAAGTCCTGCTTGGTTAAGAGACTTTCTGAACCAATGGTTAAATTGAAACAGTAAATGATCTATTCACATATACAACTATAGACTTTCATATTTTCAAATCTATTATAAGCTCATTATACCTTTCTGATCAATGTATCTTTTCAATACCTTTTCTCCACCTCCTTCTGCTTGGTGATGTTGTTATCTATTTCTTGATGTCCATAGAACTAGCTCTCTTCTCCAGCTTGATTGATCAGGTTTGATTGAAGTCTTTCTTCATTAGTTTATCTCCAGCATCCTCTTCTCTATTCACTCCCCTAATTCATAAATGAATTATCTTGCCTCTTTATAGACATGATTTCATCATTTCTAGGTTCTCAACTTTCTTGATCTTTGCATGATCTGCAATCTTAGCCATTCTTGCTTTAAATCTTTACTTCAGTTTTATCCTGTAGATTTATCCTTAACAACTGGAACAAAATAGATTTAAACCTCTTACTTATCTATGGATTTAACTTTTTGATGAAAACAATATTAACAACCAGTTAAATCATTCTTTAGCTCTTGCCAACTAAGTCTTTTTTCATTTCTTAACTTAAGTTCTTTTAGGTGTTTGACTTCTTGCTAGCTTTAGTCAATACTTTAGTTCTCCTCAGGTATCTCCGTCGGGGTCATCTTTCCATCGGTAACACTATTGTTCTATCTGTCAGTAATGCTTTGGTTTTGTCTATTGGTAACACTTTGGTTCTTTCCGTCGGTAATACTTGTGATTATACTCCCTAGTAATGCTTGTCGGGTTTCTTTCTCTATCATCACTATGACTTTCCTCTCAGGGTTCTCTATCCGTCGGTGTGCACTTGTCTGTCAGTGTCTGTTGTCACTTTGTGAATAATAAAATTTTATGTAGTACTGATAGTATAACCTTTATCTTTCTGGCTCTCATAATTCTTTGACACTTTGTATACAACCAATCAGATTATATCAAGTTGACATCAATGACAATACAATCCATTAATTAAATTAATGTCTTGTATTATCTTTCTACATTTTGGTGATCATCAACTTAACATCTTCAAACATTGAATCAGTTATGGTTCATCAATATCTCCCTTTGGCATTGATGGAAACACACTACATTATCATATTATATTATTATGAATACAATATGAAATATAACAGTTGAAGTTCATCAAACTACCAAACTTATAGTTCTATAACCAATACAAATGTCTGGCTCTCGGTAAGCTCATATAGCTTAGATTTTTTTCTTTTAGAGTGCCTTCTGTAATCTTCAATCCATTCATTGGATAGATGTAGTAGCTTCTGTCTCTTATCTGTGTTGTCCCTTGATTGTTCCTCTCCTTGATAATCTCTTTTTCCTTTGATAGCAGTCTCTCCCTTTGTATGTATTATCTTCCTTATGATACTTCTCTCCCTTTGGATATTCTCTCCCTTTAGGTTATATCTTTCCCTTTGATGGATATTCATATGTATATATAATCTCTCTCCTTTGGATCTTCTCAGGATAATCTTTCCCTTCAAATCTATCTCCCTTTGACAACAATGCCAAAGTAAACATTCAAAAGTTATATCTTTTCTCCTTTTTATAATATACTCCTTGAATTTCCATTCCATAAGAAACATAGCTCTGTATTAGCCAAAAAATGGTTGGTGTTTGGTGCAGATTTGTACCTTGCTGTATACAGATGTATCTTTACAGTCCATTTCTTTATTTGCATCAACATGAATTTAATCTTTTTATCTGTGTGTAGGCTGATGCAATCTCATAGTCAGCTTACTGACTGATAGACAAGGGTTGGACCCCTAGTCTCTTTCTCAGGTACTCAAATGTATCTTTAGGTAATGGCTTGATAAATATGTCAGCTAATTATTCCTTTGTTTGACCATATTCCAGTATCACTTCTTTTTCTTGCACTTGTTCTCTTAAGTAATGATACTTGATTTCTATATGCTTAGTCTTAGCATGCATGACTAGATTCTTTGATATGTTAATTGCACTGGTATTATCATAATAGATAATCATTGGTTCAAGGATCTTCATATTCATACCTTCTAGTAATTGTTTGATCCATGCAATATTTGAGTAGTTTGTAGTAGCAGCCACATATTCTGCTTCTGTAGTAGACTTTGAGATGCGTCCTTGCTTCTTTCTGATCCATGTGACTGTTAGTAATAACTAAGAGGGGGGGGGGTGAATCAGTGGCCTCAAAAATTTATCTTTCAAACTTAACCACCAATCAATAAATCTTAGATTATTATATCCCTACAAGATGCATGCCATGAAATACTAATAATGATTAACTATCTGTCAGTTTTCTCTATCAATCCTTATTCTTTCTTGATTACAGATAAGTAGTATAACTATTTACTGAAAGACAGTAAATAAGCAGAGTATATCGATCAATCAAGAGTTAAATATGTAAAATGAAAAGCTATAAAGAAATGAATCATACACACATAACACATGGATTTTAACATGGAAACCCTGTTAAGGGAAAAACCACTATGACCGGTACCCCAAATTTTCACTCTTCTGAAGTGAGCCCTATTAGGAACCAACTTTGTTAACGGTTACAAACACACTGTTAAGTGTGACCTTGTTAGAATATTTTATACATAGAGGTTGTCACTTAGTATTGGGCATCTATTGCTACCATCCTTGAATTAGCCTCCTTCTTAGACTGTCAATAGGTATCAAGAAATTCCAATGCTACTTTCATGAATCAACCTTATTGGCACTCCTTGAGATGTACCTCAATATATAGAAGACTATGTAGTCCTTCTCCATTAAGAGACTTGATGCTTCAATGGTTAAAGTGAAACACTATGACCTATTCATATTACAACTTTGAGTTGTAGATTGTCAAATCTATTTAAGTACATTACCTCTCTGACCAATGTATCAATTCAATCCTTGTGCTCCACACTTTCTGCTCTGTGATGATGTGCTCACTGTTTGTCGATGTCTATAGAATTCCTTAGCTTTTCCTTCACCTTGTTTGATCAGTACTGCATGAAGTTGTTCTTCATCAGTTTCTCTTCAGAATGCTCTTTTTATTCACTCCCCTTAATCCCATTGGTAAATGAATTAAGCTTGTCTCTTATATAGACATAATATTCATTGTTTCTTGGTTCTTGATTCTTGGCATGATAAAGAATCCAACCAATTAGATTTAAAGCATACCTCCTAATTTTTCTCATAGATATCTTCTTGCGAACTGTACAAATCATCTTTAAATCAATCACTTATCTCTGGTAGAATAAAATAAAGTGGACAACCAGTTAAGTCCTTATTTAGCTCTACCAGCTAGATATTTTGTCATTTCCTGAACTCTTTGTTCTATCGATCATAACTGACTGATCTATCGGTGAGAACTGACCGATTCGTCAGTGAGACTCCAATTAGCTTCGTGATCTTTGTCTGTCTGACATCATTGGAATTTTACTCATTGGGAAACCTTGTGTTGTTGCTCGTCGGGGACCTTTCTAACTTTGCTCATCAGGCACTCTATGGTTTTTCTCCGTCGGGCAACACTGTGCTTTTGATTGTCAGGTATCATTGTGACTATTCTCCTTTACTTTGTCTGTCGGTGTCTACTCTGTCAGTGTTGTTTGTCACTTAGTGAATACATGAATTTTATGCATTTATGAAAGAATAAACTTGGTTCCTTTGGTTCTCTAAAGTCTTTGGCATTATGTACATGACTGTACAGATGATATCAAGTTGACATCAATGAAAATACAATCCATTAACTGATTTAATGACTTGCATTATCTTCAACTTAACATTATCAAAATATTTAATCAGTTACATGTCATCAATCTCTCCCTTTGGCATTGATAGAAATATAATATATTATCACACTATACTATTTCTAATACAATATGAAATACAACAGTTGAGATTCATCAAACTACCAAACTTTTTGTTCTGATAACCAATAAAAATATCTGACCATCGGTAAGCTCTGTCAAAGCTTAAATTTGATTCTTGCATCTTTCTTTATTTCTTCTTCTAATGTTTTGTGTTCTTTCCTTGTGTCAATTTCTCTCTCTTGATTGTTCTTCTCTTTTGATGTCTTTTTCTCTTGTCAGCAACTTTCCCTTTGTATAGTCTTTCCATACAATTTCTCTCCCTAAAGATATAATCTCTCCCTGTTGGAGTAATGTGATAATAGATAATTTCTCTCCTATTTATGAAGAATGTGATAAAATGGATAATCTCTCTCCCTTTGACAACAATGCCAAACAAGTATCTCACAGATATGTAACATTAATGTCAAGCACTCTTTTCTCTTCATCCATAATATATTCCTTGAATTTCCCTTATCCATTAGCAATACAACATTATGCTCTGGTGGTCAATGATGATATATACCTGTCTATATATAGATGTATCTTTGAAGTTCACCTTCTTGCTTGCATCAACATAAATAATATTCTGATAATATATAGGCTGATGCAGCCTTCTAGTCATTTTACTGACTAGCAGACAAGGGCTTGACCCCTAGTCTTTTTCTCAAGTACTCAAATGTGTCATTGGGCAGTGGCTTGGTGAAGATATCAGAAAATAGTTCTTTTGATCTCACATACTCAAGTATCACCTCTTTTTCTTGAACTTGTTCTCTTAAATAATGATACTTGATTGCAATGTGTTTAGTCTTAGCATGCATGACTAGATTCTTGAAAATGTTTATTGCGTTGGTATTATCACAATAGATAATTACTGGTTCTAGGATTCTCATATGCATACCTTCCAGTAACTATTTGATCCATGCAATAATTGAGCAATTTGTAGCAGTGGCAACATACTCTACTCCTATAGGTGACTAAGAGATGCATCCTTGATTCTTGCTAATCCATGTGACAAGTCTGTCACCCATAAAGAATGCTCCTCCAGTTGTGCTCTTCTGGTCATCAAGATTTCCAACCCAATCAGTGTCGGTAAACACCTTAAGTTCAAATTTGCCTTCTCTTTTATACCATAAGCCAAATTCCTTGATATTCTTCAGATATCTTAGAATTCTTTTCATAGTAGTCATATGTGATTCTTTAGGATTAGTAGAAAATATTGCAATGATTCCTACTACATGTGTAATATTTGGTCTAGTGTGTACAACATACATGAGTTTGCCTATCATTGATCTATACAAAGTATGATTTACCTCTGGTGTCTTGTCCTCCTTTGTCAACTTACATCTAGTAACCATCGGTGTTCCAACTGATTTGGAATCTTCCATCTTGAATATTTTCAGGACCTCTTTAATGTATTTGGACTGTGTAATGAAAATACCCTCACATTGTTGCATGATTTATAGACCAATAAATGACTTGATCTCTCCAAACATAGACATCTCAAACTCTTTTCTTATCTCATTAGCAAATGATTTGCATAGTAAACCATTACCTCCAAATATGATGCCATCAACAAATATTTCAGCAATCAAAGTGTTAGCATGAGTATCTTCCTTTAAATAAAGACTACTATTTTCACTAGTCCTTACAATTCTAATACTTATAAGATAGGAATGAAGTCATTCATACTAGGCTTTAGGAGCTTGTTTGAATCCATACAAGGCTTTATGAAGTCTACATACCATGTTTCTCTTGTCTAGATCTGCAAACCCTTCTGGTTGCTCAATGTATAGCTCTTCTTCAAGTATTCCATTTAGGAATGTTGACTTGACATCCATCTGGTATACCTTGAATCCTTTTAATGTAGCATAAGAAAGTAGTATTCTTACATCTTCTAGCCTAGAAACAGGTGCAAAGGTATCCCCATATTCAATTCCTTCTTCTTGTGCATACCCCTTGCATACTAGTCTTGCTTTATTTCTTGTGACTTCTCCATTCTCATTCAGCTTATTCCTGAATATCCATTTATTACCGATGACATTCTTGTCATCTGGTCTTGGCACAAGTGAACGTGTCTTGTTTTTCTCAATCTTCTCAATCTCATCATTTATAGTACTTATCCATTCTTCATTATCAAGTGAAGCATTGACAGATTTTGGCTCAAACTCACAAATTAAACAACTTGAGTTTAAAGAATTACTTCTTGTTCTTGTACCAGATTTCTTATCTCCTATGATCTGGATCTCTGGATGGTTCCTTCTTACATATCTGGCAATAATTGGTTCAGCTCTTTGTCTATCATCTTGATCATCATTTTGTCCTTCATTCTGTTCTTCATCACTTTGCACATTATTTTGATTATTATCTTGACCATCGGTATTTGCAGCCTAACCGTCGGTTACAACATTCTTTTCTCTAGAATTAAGCACGATTTCTCAGGTAGAGTGTTCAATTTTTCACAGTATACAAACTTTTTGTAGTCCTCTGGTTCTTTTGTGCTTTCCAGCTCATTCTTTTCTGCAAATTCATCTATCTTCACATTTGCACTTTCAACAATTTTGTTAGAAGCCTTGATAAGAAATTTATAAGCCTTGCTCTTGGTAGAATACCCTAGAAAGATACATTCATCACTTTTGGCATCAAGCTTTCCATTTCTATCATCCTTTAAGATATAACATTGACTATCAAAGATTTTAAAGTAACTTACATTGGGTGTTTTACCATACCATAGCTCATAGGGTGTCTTCTTTGTGTCCTTCTTCAATTGTACTATGTTTAATGTGTAGATATCAGTACTGACAGCTTCCCTCCAAAATATTTGGGTGATGCCTTTCTCTATCATCAGTGTTCTGGCACAATCAATTATGGATCTGTTCCTTCTCTCAGCAATCCCATTTTTCTGTGGTGTTCTTGGTGCAGAAACCCATCTTTTTATACCATGCTCATTACAAAAATTAGTGAATTCATCTGATATAAACTCACCTTCTCTATTTGATCTCAAGTATTTAAAATCCTTATCACTTTGTTTCTCTACCATAGCCTTATACCATTTAAACATCTTGAATGCTTCAGATTTATCTTTTAGAAACATAACTATCATCATTCTAGAGTAATCATCAACAAAGAGAATAAAATATCTATCTCCATAATAACTCTTTGTCCTCATTGGTCCACATAAATCAGTATGGACTAATTTGAGAATATCATCAGATGTATGGGTTTTACTTTTGAAATTAGACTTTGTCATCTTACCTTTTTGACAATTCTTGCACATGATGTTGTCGGGCTTTGACATCGTCTGTAAGCCTCTTACATTTCTCCTTCTACTTATTTTCATCACATTGTCAAAATTCACATGACACAATCTTTTGTGCCACAACCATATGTCTTCGTTTCTAGCCATTAAGCAAGTGGTGTTAGTGTCATTAAAATAGAATAAGTTACCTTTTATTTGTTCACCGGTACTAATCAATCTTCCTGATTCATTGGAGATTTTTACCTTCTTATTCTCAAATGCTACTCTGTGACCTGAATTATTCAGATGAGAAACACTCAACAGATTATAATTCAATCCTTCTACCCAATGAGCATTTTCACATTTAATCAGGTTATTCAACATTATAGTTCCTTTACCTTTAACTAGACAAGGTGTATCATTTCCCATTCTTATTGTACCACCATTGTAATACTCAAAAATGTTAAAATTTTATTTGTCACCGATCATGTGGTGAGTACAGCCACTATCTATAATCCAGATGTCATTCTTTCTAACCTTAGATATGAGTGCAGTTTCTACATACCTTTCATCTTCATATGAATCATCTTTCACAGCCACAAACACCATCTTGATGTCTTCATTAGGTTCAATGTCAGTATCTTCATCTTTGCAAGCAGCTAGGTAGCTATCTTTCTTTCCTTTGTCCCTATAGTCTTAAATATCTCTTCTTTCTGATTGTCAGTAGCTTCTACAAAATTTGTTATCACCTCTGTCATATTTCTTCTCAAAAGTTTTGTCATTAACTCTATCATTTTTTCTTCTGTTAGGACATCTTTTAGCAAAGTGTCCAATCCCTTTACAATTAAAGCATACAAGTAGTAATTTGCCTTTGTATTTACCTTTACCTCTCTACATTCTTCTATCCATAAGTGCTTCTATTTCATCTAGATCTTCTTCATCACTTTCACTTTCACTATCTCTTCTAGATTTGTGTCTATGACTTGATTTGCTTATTCTCATAGAAGATTTAAATGCAAACTCTAAGTTTGGTAAGACACTATTATCAAAGTTATTCATCTCAAATTAAATTAGTCTACCAATTAAACTATCAAGAGTAACTATATTGTTTTTTTTTGCTCTCATTTCTTGAATGGCAGAAACTCTAATAGCATATACAGGCAGTAAGCTTCTAAATATTTTGTTAGAATAGTCCCAAAGGATAACTGAGAGGGGCCGGGGGTAAATAAGTTATCAACTAATTTAATTCTTTTTTTTATTAACTCTAGAACACAATAAACTAAATGCACATTTAGATAACATAATAGACAACACCACAATTTGGTTATGGGGAAACCAAATGGTAAAAACCCCGGTGGGAATTAACACCCACAATGAACTATACTTGTTTATAATAATATCTGTTAGAAGATCTTGCAACCCTGTTAGGAGTTGTTCTTTACAATGCAATAAGTATAGTGACCTGGTTAAGGGTATGACCCTATTAGGATCTTTTTACAAATAACCATGTTAAGGGTGAGGACTCACTGTCCAAAAGCTCACTGCTTTAATGGTGAAGGCTACAACCTTCTGTAGAATAGATATGCACTATATTTGATGCTGAACTATAGATTAGACCTACTATCTTGATCAGCTCCAATGTATTGTAATCTTTCATTTCTTCTTCACATAGATCCTTGATGAATGAAACACAACTGATATTCTGCTCTGTACTTTTTATGTCTCTTGTCTTCTCATTCACACTTAGCATTCCACAAATGAACTAATATAAGTATCTTCCTCAAAGTATGAGATCATGGGACATGTTAGGAAAGTCTTCATAATATCCTTTTTGGCTTAACTAATCATGCAAGCATAATTACAACCATGCAATATAAACTAAATAGATGCGACACTTCACAAAGTCGGCTTCACCAAATTAACTCTAACATTGCAATCTTGTTGAAACATGTTTGGCACCTTTAGATAAATATATTCAACTCATAACTAAACTTGAATATACACACGTATATCCCAAAGATAGGTGCAAATCAAGAACCAATGCAATACATCGGCTCTGTATAGACAAACTCCAGAAACTGTAACTGTCGTCAATATAATTACACAAGACAACTGAAACTTCATATCTGAGTCTGTGTGTATGAACAAAACATAAAAAACATGTCTACAATATGAATATAACCGTGCAAGGCTTGATAAAATTATTCTGATAAGTACATATAGAACACTACTATATATTATATGTTGTCATCAATGACAAACATACAATCAACTAGCTTCCAGAAGTAAATCTCCAACGATCTCCCCCTTTGACATTGATGGAAACATATGATATTAAAAACATCTTCAGCACATGGTGTCTTCTTTCTTTTTACAATCTTCTCAATATCCTCATCAAAGATTCCTCTATACTGATACAACTCCTTTGTCTATGTCTATACTCCCCCAGAGTATATGCTCCCCCTTACTATATACTCCCCCTTTGACATCAATGGCAAATGGAGCCATAAATAATTAGGCACAGGTACTACTCCAGAAGTAGAGTAGTCAACCGTTCATCAGTCACTATGGACTGATGTTCTTATTGCTTTATCTAATTAGACTCAGGAGAGGGAATTAATCCCAACTTCTCCCTGAGATACTCAAAAGTATCTTTTGATAAAGGCTTTGTGAAAGTATCTACCAACTGTTGTTTGGTGTTCACATAGTCCAATTTTACTTCATTATCTACAACTTTTTCTCTAATAAAATGGTATTTAATCTCAATGTGCTTTGTCTTTGCGTGCATCACAGGGTTCTTGGACATTTTGATAGTACTGGTGTTATCACAGTGAATAACAATAGGATAATCAACCTGTATACCAAAATCTTTAACCATCTATTTGATCTAAACCATTGTTGAATAATTCAATGCTGCTACAACATATTCAGCTTCTGTTGTTGACTGAGAGATACAATTTTTCTTCTTGCTTACCCAAGAAACCAACCTATCTCCAAGAAATACTTCTCCTCTAGAAGTACTCTTCCTGTTATCAATACAACCTACCCAATTTGCATCTGTATACACATGAAGTTGTACATTCTTTGATTTAGGATACCATAAACCATAGTCTATAGTTCCCTTTAGATATCTAAATATTCTCTTTATTGCCATTAGGTGATTCTATTTTGGTTCTGCTACAAATCTACCAACAATGCCAACTGCATTAGATATGTCTGGTCTAGATTCAGTAAGATATATAAGTTTTCCAATCATAGACTTATACAATGTCTTATCAACTGCTACAGAATCATCTTCTTTAGAAAGTTTGCTTCCTGTTATCATAGGAGTGCATACTGGCTTACAGTCTTCCATCTTGAAAGTCTTCAATATTTCCTTCACATATTTGGACTGATTTATAAATATTTCTTTATCTGTCTTCTTTACATTTAATCCCAAAAAATATTTTATAGGGCCAATAATGCTCATTTCAAATTCATTCTACATTTCTTTTGCAAATTCTGCACTAAGCTTGTCATTACCTCCAATGATAATGTCATCAAAAAATATGGAAACAAGTAATAATCCATCAAGTGTCTCTCTTATGAATAGGTTACAATCTACTGCTCCTTTCTTAAATCCAATCCTAGTAAGATAACCATCTAGTCTCTCATACCAAGCTCTTGGGGCATGTTTAATTTCATAGAGTGCTTTCTCCAATCTGCATACCATGTCTAGTTTATTTGATAGATTAAATCCTTTAGGCTATTCTATGTAGACTTCTTCCTTTAAGTTTGCATTTAGAAAGGCTGATTTGACATCCATTTGATATACTTTGAAGTATTTGAATGTTTCATAGGCCAAGAATAACTTAATGCCTTCTAATCTTCTCACAAGGGCAAATGTGTCAGTGTAATATATCCCTTCCCTCTGCGCATATCCTTTACACACTAGTCTTGCTTTGTTTCTGACCACTGTACCATCTTCATTCATTTTTTTCTTGAATACCCACTTTGTTTCAATCACATTTTTGTCACTAGGTCTAGGAACCAATTTCGATGTATCATTTTTTATTATTTGATCTAATTCTTCTTCCATTGCTTTCTACCACTCAGAATCCTTGCAAGCATCTTCAACATTTAAAGGTTCAATCTGTGAAAGTAAACATACCTCTTCATCCACTGTTAAACTGTTAAACTACTGCTCTGATCTCCAATGATATTATCTTTTGAATGATACCTAGATGTAAATTTTGAAACTTTTGGTGTGACATCCTGATCTATAATCTGTGATACTTCTTTGCTCGATTCAGGTTCAATACATGAAACATCAATGCAATCAAACATTTATTCAATAACAGTGTCTTTACTATTATGCTTGGCTTCATCCTCAATCACAGGTGCATATTCATAGTACCTCTCTTGAACCATGAACTTCTCATCAATCTTTACATGATAAATTTCAATTATCTACTTTAATCTTAAGTTGAAACATCTATATGCTTTGCTTTTAGTAGAATAACCAAGGAAAATGCCTTCATCGTTTCTAGCATCAAACTTGCCAACACCATCATCTCTCTTTATGTAGCACTTGCTACCAAATATTATGAAGTATTTTACTATAGGTACATTACCAAACCAAAGTTCATAAGGTGTCTTATCTGTACCTGGTCTTAGTTGGGTTATGTTGATAGTATAGACTGCTGTATTGACTGCATCTCTCCAATTAGTGTGGGAAACTTTTCCTTCAATCATCATAGTGCGCATTGTACCAAGTATGATCTTGTTCCTTCTTTCTACAATCCCATTCTACTGAGGTGCACTCAACTATCTTTTGATTCCATGTTCTTCATAGTATTCATAAAACTGGTCAAAGGTGAATTCTCCTTCTCTATCTGATCTTAAACATTTTAGTTTTAATCCAGATTCATTCTCAAATTTGGCTTTGAATATTTTGAACTTCTCAAAGGCTTAAGACTTCTCCTTTAAGAACACAACCCACATCATCCTTGAAAAATCATCAACAAACAAAATGAAATACCTTTCTCTGTAGTATGATCTAGTTTGAGTAGGACCACATAAATTTGTATGCACTAGGTCTAACTTGTTTTCAGTTGAGTTCTGCTTGCTTCTGAAAGAGCTCCTTACATGCTTTCCCATAACACATTCCCTGCACATTGTGTCAACTGGTTTTGCAATACTTGGAAGGTCTCTATCTGCCTTGACATCGCTTATCTTTACTAAATTGTCAAAATTGATATGACATAGTCTCTTGTGCCATAACCAATTGTCATCCACTTTTGCAACAAAACAACTTACATCTGAATTGAGCTGAAAAACATTACCTTTTGTCTTTGATCCTGATACAGTCATGTCTCCTTCTTTGTTGCTAATAATGCATTTGTTTTCTTTGAATTCCAAATGATAACCTTTGTCAAGTAGCTATTCAACACTAAGTAAATTGTGATGTAATCCATCAACATACAGAACATCATCTATCTTATTCTTTCCATTTAGGGTGATAGATCCTCTACTTATGATAGGTTTGGGAGCGTTATCTCCAAATCTTACCATACCACCTTTGTACTTGTCTAGATGAAAAAATCTATCTTTATCACCTTTCATGTGATGAGAGAATCCACTGTTAATGATCTAATCAGTTCTGATGTCTGCTTTGGAAATTAAGGCTAACTCATGTGCTTCCTTTTCATCTTCAATGTCCATTTCGTCAAGAAAATTTTCCGTGTCTTTAAGGGAAATGAATCCAATTTCATCTTCTCTCGAATCTTCATCAGTTACACCTTCTTTAACATGATAGAATTCCTTTCTATATTTTAGTTTATAATCACATCTGAATTTCTTTACTCTTGTGGGACACTTGGATGCAAAGTGGCCAATCTTGTTGCATGAAAAACATTTGAATGGAAACTATCCTTCGTACTTGCCTTTGCCTTTCTTTTCTCTTTTAGCAATCATGACAATGATTTCTTCTAGTTCTTCATCAAATTCTTCTTTCTCAGTATTTCTAGAGATGTGTAAAGGTTTCTTACCATGAACTGAGGCTTTGAAGGCTATTTCACTTTTGGGTTCAGTCTTCATTCTTGATATCTGAAATGCAGAGATTTTACTGATCAAAGTCTCTCTCTTGAAGTTTTGTGAAAATTGCATGGTTTCATCTAGAATATTGATCTTGTTCTCATAGTTTGCTATTAAAGTATTCATCAGCTTGTCCATTATGTCTTCTTCTGATATTTCTCAACCATTGTTTCTGATTCCAGAAACTGCTTCATTTATCATCTGATTGTAGGCTCTGATGTTCTCTTTAGGTAACATCTCAAGGTTGTTCTATTTATTTTTCCATGTCTTCCTGCGCACATTCTTTGCTTGGATATCTCCTTCAAACATATCTTCTAAATACTTCCATATTGTGTATGCCTTGTCTACTTTCTTGATCTCAGAGAATTCACTGTCAGATAGTGCACTTATAAGGGCTTCTTTGGAAATTGCATTAATTGTGAATGTATCCTTTTGTTTACTAGTAGCATCATCTCTTGAGAGGTCTTTTAGAGAGGGAATAAAAAATTCTTGTGTTTCTATCTCAAAGATGTTAAAATCAACACACTTTAGATGTGTTATCATTTTGTTCTTCCAATCCAGATAATTCTCTCCATCGAACTTAGGACTCTCTTTTATGAAGTATGCCATCTAATCTACCTTAAGCTGTTAGGCTTTCTCTTCAAGGAACTTGGCTCTGATACCGATTGTTAGAATAGTCCCAAAGGATAACTGAGAAGGGGGGGTGAATCATTTATCAACTAATTTAATTCTTTTCTTTTATTAACTCCAAAATATAATAAAGTAAATGCACATTCAGATAACACAATAGACAACACCACAATTTGGTTATGGGGAAACCAAATGGTAAAAAACCTGGTGGGAATCAACACCCATAATTAACTATACTTGTTTATAATAATCCCTGTTAGAAGATCTTGCAACCCTGTTAGGAGTTGTTCTTTACAATTCAATAAGTATAGTGACCTAGTTAAGGGTTTGACCCTATTAGGAGTCTTTTACAAATAACCTTGTTAAGGGTGAGGACTCACTGTCCAAAAGCTCATTGCTTTAATGGTGAAGGCTACAACCTTCTGTAGAATAGATATGCACTATATCTGATGATGAACTATAGAGTAGTCCTGCTACCTTGATTAGTTCCAATGTATTGTAATCTTTCACTTCTTCTTCACATAGATCCTTGGTGAATGAAACACAACTGATATTCTGCTTTGTACTTTTTCTATCTCTTGTCTTCTCATTCACACTTAGCGTTCCACAAATGTACTACTATAAGTATCTTCTTGAAAGTATGAGATAATGGGACTTGTTAGAAAACTCTTCATAATGTCCTTGTCAGCTTTACTAATCATGCAAGCATAATTACAACCACGTAATATAAATTGAATAGATGCGACACTTCACAAAATTAGCCTCACCAAATTAACTCTAACATTACAATATTGTTGAAACACATTTGGTGCCTTTAGATAACTATCTTCAAATAATAACTAAACTTGAATATACACACACATATCCCAAAGATAGGTGCAACTCAAGAACCAATGCAATACGTCGGCTCTATACAAACAAACTCTAGAAACTGTAACTGTCGTTAACAGAATTACACAACACAACTGAAACCTCATATCTAAGTCTGTGTGTGTGAACAAAACATAAACAACATGTATACAGTATGAATATAACCATACAAGGCTTGATAAATTTTTTCTAAAGTATATGCATAATAGTACTATATATCATATGTTGTCATCAATGACAAACATACAATCAACTAGCTGCTAGAAGTAAATCTCCAACAAATTTTACTTACCACTATCTCCTCTTCAAGTGTACCTCCAACTCCTTGTATAGCATTGAATACTTCTTTGATTCTTGTGTTGTACTGTGTGATGTTTTCTCCTTCTTTCATTATGAGATCATCAAACTTTCCTCTAAGGATTTTTTCCTTGACTCTCAGAACATTTGCATCACCCCCATGTACAAGCTTTATTTTGTCCCACATCTTCTTTGCAGTTTTTCAATCCTTGACATCTTAAAATTCAGCATTAGAGAGTGAGGAAGAGAGCTCTATGACCATGTAGTTGTGCTCATGCATCTCTCTTAATTGATCTACTATTGGTGCTCCTGTGGGAAACACATATTTAGTATCTAAGTATTGAGTGACATCATTACCAATACCTGATAAGTGGAGTCTTATTCTTCTTTGCCATGAAGCAAAATTATCTTTGTTCAGCTTGGATGCATCTTGTCTATTCATCTTTTGATCTTTAGCTTAGGTCTTGAAACCTTCCTTTCTAAGCACACAAGCTCTGATACCAATTGTTTGTAATAACTGAGAGGGGGGGGGGGGGGCTGAATCACTGGCCTCAAAATTTTATCCTTCAAACTTAACCACCAATATAAAAATATCATATTATTATGTCCCTACAAGATGCATGCCATGAAATACTAATAATGATTAACTGTCTGTCAGTTTTCTCTATCAATCCTTATACTTTCTTCATTACTCATAAGCAGTATAACTATTTGCCGAAACTTAGTAAATAAGCAGAGCATACTGATCAATCTAGAGTTAGTTATGTAAGATGCAAAGCTATAAAGAAATGAAACATAAACACATAACACATTAATTTTAACATGGAAACCCTATTAAGGGAAAAACCACTGGGACCGGTACCCCAAATTTTCACTCTTCTGAAGTGAGCCCTATTAGGAGCCAACCCTGTTAAAGGTTACAAACACACTGTTAAGTGCGACCTTGTTAG
>MU225557.1:1091662-1104326 GCA_018584345.1 Thuja plicata | reverse complement strand
AGTTTCCATCCCAAATTATTAAATGGGGGTTTGGGGGCAAAGCCCCCAAGATGGGGTCTAGGGGTAGTGCCCCTTGTGCGCTCCCTGTCGCAGTACAGGGCGGGGTCGAGGGGCAGCGCCCCCGCGGGGATTTTCGGGGGTAGCGCCCCCAAAAGCTCAATCGACTTTAATTATTTTATAAAGGCATCAAGAGTTATTTTTCATCGGGCTAAATTCGTCACAAATACGCCATAAAAAATCGTTAGAAGTCAAACCGCAGATCAAATTCGCACCAAATTCATGATTTTTGGCAAAATTTGCCTGGGTTCGAACCAGCTTAACCTGCGTTTGAATTTGGCATTTGAAAATTTGAACCCTGCCTAGGAAATTCGAACTCACAGGCAAACCGGTCCTGAATTTTGAACTGGTTCGAATTTCCCAGGGTCCAGAGGGGCCAGGGGTCGAACCCGGTATCTTAGTCTACAAATCTAATTTCACATTAAATCACTTTCTTTACACATCTTAATTATTTTATTCATATGATTTGTGTTTTTGGCATATAAATATTGCTGTCAATTAAAATGATTACTCATGCATTTGAAATGTGAAGCAAAAAAAATTAAGAAAACATTTAGAATATTTTTTACTTATTTCTAATACATGACATTATTTTCAAATATTATGATGATAGTATGGTAACTTAAGATGTCTCAACATTTAATTTAATGTTAAAGTATTATAGTTTTGTTTTCAAGATTGAAAATATGACAACATTAGTATATTAATAATTAACTTATAATGTTGAATGGTGGTCAAGATAATACTTTGTGTGTAAAATTGTAGCTTCCTTGCATCATTATGCATGTTCGTTCATGCTTCTACATGTGTGCATGTGTTTGTTTCTTGCTCCCTTGTTCTTGTTACAATTATTGTAGTGATAAGTAAAAATTGTATGAAATTAGTAGTAAAGAATTTTAGACTTTTACTTTCTTCTTCACAACCTTTATACATTTTGCATTTGTAGGCATAAAAATATACATAAATTCACATCAATGTCATCAAAGAAGTAAATGAAGAAAAAATAATGCAATCAAACATAATTTTACTCCCTTTGACGAAGGCCTCGCTGCTCCTTTCTTGTCCAATTTGAGTTGACGTGTGGCTCAATCCATCATTGTGAAACCTTCATGAAGCAAGGAAAAATGTTGAGAATACTTAAAAATTAAATGATCTCAAGAGTATAAGTTTAGAAAGATTCAAAAGTGATAAGACGATAATGAGGATGCTATTTGTCTGAGATACCATTGAAGAGAATAAGAGCCTCAATTTATAGAGTTTTGAGGGAAAATCACCAAATTAGCGAGTTGAGAGCAAGGGACAGATTTGAAATTCTTTTTAGAAACATTCTAAAATGAGTGGAATCTCATTTAGAAACTTGCAAAATGGATGAGTAGTTAACTAGGCGAGTGTAAGAGTACAAAAGAGGAAAGTGTAAGAGATAAGGGAGTTAGAGGCTATTAAATAGGGATTGAATCCCATGTGGAAATATGAAAGATTAATTGAATTTAGAAATTTATTTAATCTTCGCAAATTAATAATTAAGAAGTTTAGAAATTAAGAAATAGGAATTAGAAATTAGGAAACTAATAGCAATTCTCATATTTGAAATTAGACAATTAATTAATTAATTAATTGTGAGGAAAAGGGGGAACTTTGGGATAAATCAAGTTTATTTATTTATCACAAATTAGGGGATAAATAGGGGATAAATTAATTGTTGATTAACCCCTAGAAGATGAATTCGATCAATTGAGAAATGATTAATGATGAAAATGACATGATTGGTCATGATGAAAGGTCGAATTGATTAGAAAATAATGTAAATTATGGGAAAAAAATCAATGATTGATTACATAGAAGAATGA
Source organism: Thuja plicata (assembly GCA_018584345.1). NCBI lineage: Eukaryota > Viridiplantae > Streptophyta > Pinopsida > Cupressales > Cupressaceae > Thuja > Thuja plicata. The sequence goes on along the minus strand of MU225557.1, from coordinate 1,102,422 downwards.
CAATATTGGTGAATGATAAAGGTCAAACACACAATATAGAATATATTGTGAAAAAGGGGGGCTAGAGATGTGAACCACTTTTTAGTGTCTACAACATCATATTTCTTCATAATTTAAAGCTATTATATTGGCTCTTATACATTAAAGACTAAGATGTGGAGGTATAGATGAGGCATGTAAATTGTTTGACAAAATGAATAATACAAAAGTGGTCTCATAAAATGTGATAATTTCTATGTATTATGGTTTATTGAAATTATGACAATGCTATGATTGATTTCAGATCTGGGCACTACATGAACAGTTACAATTTATGTGAAAGTTTCATTTGAAGGTCCCAAGAACAGATCGAGGTCCTAATCTATCCCTAGGTACAAATTAAAATTTTTACCCGTCCCTACTATTTTTAGCTAAAATTTTGGAGGGAGTCATTCACAACCTTCAAGTCTCAAATCCATGAACATAGCTCATTTAGACACTCTGACAATCATAAATTTGGGTCAGAAGGTTCACTCTTACTATTTCATTTCTAGGTGCATTCAAATCCTTCTCCATCCTCTTTCACATTAATTTTCCAAATTATACTAAATTAGATATGTGCTTATTTGGTATTTCACATCCCTTTCTCTCTCAACCATTAAAAATAAAAGGAATAAAAATCCCTCAAGCACACATATTGCACTAGCTCATCTTCCAAGAGGTGTTAATAATATTTGTCTTGGGGTGGTTTTACATTCTAATGCATCTCATGAATTGGATAACATGGCCCTTTTCATGATCCCCATTTTATATTTTACATTTTGGTGAACCCAACTCATTATATTTTCATTATGATTTTGGTGTTAGATTCCCTTGTCAAAATTAAGGAACACTGACAGGGGGGTGCATCATTGTCTTGTTATTTTTAACTTTAGTGATCAGTTTTATTAATCTTAAACCAAACACAATAAGGATTAATAAAATGAAATATAAATCATACATACACAACATCATAACACCATGATTTTTACCATGGAAACCTGGTTAAAGGGGAAAACTACGGTGGGGATGAAACCCACAAGATTTAATATGCAAAATAAATAACCCTTTTAAAGGGTTTGGTATAAAAGTGGAATGCACATGCATTCAGGAACACTACCTAGAGATCACTTCTTAGATTAAAAATTAGGAAGTCTTTCTACCATACTAAACATATATGGACTACAATCTAGAAGATGAACTAAAACATAGCATCAAATATGCTAAAGAAGATCCATGTAGGTGCAATACAATATCTATGCTCAAATACCAACCAAACCACAAATTACATGCCATTTGCACATACAAAATACACATCTATCTTGATACCATATCATCTCTATCCATCGCACACATAAAACTGTTGGCAAGTTGACTCTCAGTGAGAATATGACTTATTTTGTGTTGTCATTATGGCAACAAAGTCATATGTAGTTTTGACAGCAAACTTTGAAGAGAAAAAATGGCTAAGTATAGAAAATAGAATAGTACAGAGTTATTCAGTTGATCAGAACACTAGCGCACGTGCGTACGATCAAGTCAGACTATGTGTGTTCATACATAAGCTCTATGATATGTTTTTGTGTTTACCCTTTACACACATGGTACGAAATGATAGTACAAAGAAGTTACAAGAAGATTAAGTGACACTAACAGTTCATAAAACAGAGTATAAAGCTGACTTCAACTTTTGGATCAGCGTATAGTATTTTGTTTTGTAATGGCTATGTGCCTATTGTATTAGGATTGTAATTATGTCAAACACTTATGTAAACACGCTTAAGCCAATTTTTTTGGAAGTTTTGTGTATGTTGTTTTTGGGCTGACTAAGGTCTTGTTTTTAGTCGCGTCTATTCAGGCATGTATATATATTAGACATGCAATTTTGTATTAGTTGTGCTGATAAATAAAAGAAGTAGAGAAGATCAATATGAGAAAACTAGTATGAAGTAAGAAGTATACAAGAGATTAAAGGATCAACGCATAAATAGAACTGATCAGACAATAGTGTCATTACAATAGTTCATCTTTGATATAGTGTATATCAGTTATCAGAAGGTTGTAGCCTTCATCTTATTGAGCAGTGAGCTCTGAAAGTGAGCCAACCACCTCTAACCGGGTTTTTGTAAAGACTCCTAATAGGGTCATTGTACTTGAATTGTAAAGACTTCTCCTAATAGGAAAATGGAACTTTAACAGGTTCATTATACTAGTACAATGATTTGTGGGTACTAATTCCCACCGGGGTTTTACTCTGATCAAGGTTTCCCCTTCATCATATCTTGTGTTATGTGTTGTGCTTCAATTATCTATTTGATTTAAGTTTAAAGTTTCTGAATTATAATAAATAGACAAACACTGATTCACCCCCCCCNTTCCCCCCCCCCCCCCCCCCCTCTCAGTATTTCTAACAATTGGTATTAGAGCTTTGGTCCTCTAAAAGAAAGTTTAACCACTTGAGGAGATCATGGTTTCAACAGAAGCAAAACATCTGAAAAAGAATCTTGAAGCAGCCCTTGAAGATCTTGATAGATCTAAAAAACAAAATGAAGAACTTAAACTAAAAGTTGATGGCTCCCAAATGCTTATAGAAAATTAAGGAAAGATCTAAAAGATTGCTCTACAAATGACTTGGGAAAAATGGCCAAAAAGCTGAATGAAGAAAACATGTCTTTGAAAGATAAGATTGAAGATCTGAATGAACAACTAACAGATAGCCTAACAGCTATTGAAGAAAAGACCAAAGAAAGAAAACAATTAGATGATGAACTTATGAAAGAAAATATGAAGATCTTAGAGTTGGAAAATATCAAGAAAAATATTGAATCTGAATTAAAAGAAGCAAAAGAGAAAATTGAGAAATTACACATAATTTCTTATCTAATTAAATCTCAACTTTATGCACAGAAGCTAAAAGGTGATACTACATGTGTTGGATACAGTATAGCTCAAATTGAAATCAATTCAATGCAAGAAATAGAGAAAGCACAAGAGATATCTATAGAAGAAAAGAAAACTGAGAATCTTGCAGAGGCTAAAACAAAACCACCTAAAGATGAACTCAAGCAAGTTAACAGAACTTGTTATGCCTATAACAAGCATGGACATTTGGAAAGAGATTATAAAGAGGTAAGACCTTTCAATGGCTATTGTTATTCCTGTAATAAATTTGGTCACAGGGCTATTCATTGTAGAACAAGTTAAAGAAATCAGTCAGAACATAATCAAATAAATCTGAATCAACACAATTAGAGAAATCAACCTTAGAGAAGCTATCAAAACATTACATGTTATATATGTAATTATAATGGACACACAAACAAGCATTGCAGCATTGTAATGCCCAAAAACGCAACAATTTAAAAAAAACAAAAAACAAATATAACATACCATTTTAACTGCATCCCCAAATTTATGATTCTACTAATTATAATATTTACCAATAACACAGGGAGGAAATGGAGCAACTTCAAACAATATCCTTTCACAGTATTCAAATGAAGATCATAAGAAGATGTTGCATACTTGAGTTTTCTCTTCCTTGCCTATGTATCATATTCTCCTTGCCTCTCAATTTCTTGCATCTTTATAAATTTCTACACAACTAGATGCATGATGTTAAAAAATTCACTTCTGATTACATGATCATAAGATAAGAGCACAAAAATATCATAACAAAATAAATCATAAGCTATTTCAAACTATTTTCATAAAGAGATGTAATCAATACAAAAATATTGGTAAGGGGTGGCAAGAACAAGGGAAAACTTAAAAGTACAAGACCTAAAGGCCAGACCTAATGCCTCGGGGGCTCATCATAGATGGCCTTGCCTACGTAACTCGCAGAGACATCGTAGTTCATCTCTTGGATCTCGAACCAAGAATACAAGTCCATAAAAAAAAATCATTACAAAAATAAACACAAATGTTAACACCAAATCCAAGGGTGACATAATGAGATCTAAGATTAACAACATGGCACAAGGTTACTCAAGGGAATATTAGAGTGATATAAGTGACTACAATAACTATAATTATTGTAGTACAACCCAATGGAGGACATAAGGTCCTTCAAAAAAGATAGCTAACAACCGTCTAGTATACATCTAAAGGAGAATACAACCAAAACATAAGCCCCAATGACTAATCCAATTTCATTCAAAGTCATGATACCATAATACAACATTAGAGAGAAATAAAACATGTCTTAGTGATGATACACTTCAATGAAGACAAGAATATATTATAATCATGTTTAATCCCTCGCACTAGCTCTACCTATACCTTTGTAATCAACACACAATTAAGGTAAGACTAATAATTATATTCTCATTAAATTATACTTCCATCTAAATTGTAACTTAAATAAAAACAATGTCAATAGACCTCCAATCATTTTTCACTCATGTGGCAAGGGTGGACACATCTCAAGGTTCTGTAGATCCAGAACTCAAAAACAAGATAAGCCTAAAGAATCATTATTTGAAGAATTTGGTGAAGTCAAGTTTGTACAAGCTACAAAAGATTCAAGTAAAACATGGGTTGAAGTAAATAAATATAGTGATCAGAACAAGGTAGTAGATGCATCCATAGTGGACGCACCTTCTACTTCTGGTTAGATGACCCTCATGGTCTTAGGGGGAGATATTCTAGATCTAAACCCCTATGTGGCTACTATACTCACCTCTGAGTATGCACCTATGGATTCATGTATTTGGTGATGAATTGAGGAAGTATGCATGGATGCATAGCTTGAACAGTGACAGAAGCAAAGATTGAAATTCTCAATGTAAACCGCTCTACGACAACAAGCATTAAATGCAGTAACTTTTATATAAGTTAGTAAAGAGATCTCACATCTTCACTTTTGCATTCAAGATTAAGCATTCAGAGAGCACAAGAGATCTTAGCATCAAAGCATTGAAAGATAACCATTGGCTGGTTAGCAAGGCAAATCTAAGTTGAAACAGAACCCTAGTGGATGCGTCATTTCAAAATCTCTGGAAACCCCACTTAAGCGAGTATCAAGTAAGTAATGGCTACTCCTACAGTTTTTGACATCTCTGAGAAGAAGAGATATGTGTTTAGGAAGAATCCATTTAAGTCTATACTAGATGATGTAGAAGGAGCATTCTCCAAGACTCTGCTAGGAGTTGTACATGTAGAGGACATTTGTGCATACATCTATTGTAAGAAGGCAACTATTGGGGATAACAACATAGAAACTCTTATGGCATCAATGATGAAACTAGATTATTGATTCAAGGAAGAATACACAAATCTCACTGATAACCCTATCTTTAATTATTCAAATGCGCATGAGTTCTATGAACCACAATGGGTTAAAATTCTTCTTAGCAGGATACATGATGATCTCTATTGGATTGGTGAAGTTCCTATCCACATTACTTCTCACCTAATTCATGATATGACCAGACTCCCTAAGGTTGGACCAATTCTTCCCACTGGTAAAGATGTTAAAAAGTAGGTTGATCAAGCATGTTTATCCAGGAGTGATAGGCGTGGGATGACTGTTGATCCCATTGTGGAAGAAGACATCAAACTTCTCACAATGATACTTGGTTACAAGTTTCAGCATGCAAGCACACTTAATAGTGTGTTTGTAGCTACTGTTGTGGTAGCAATAAGGATGGTAAAAGATAACACTTAGTATAATATCTATGAGTTATTGAGTGCACAACTGATTGAGAACATTAGAGCTATCGAGCATGACAAGAGAAAAATATTTAGATTTGGCTCTTTGATTATTTATCTTTACTTTCACATTGTTGGTAAAGTTTCTAATCTTTACCTAGACAGGAAAAAACCCACTATGTCTCAAATTTCACTAAAGGCTACATTAGAGAGCATTGTGAAGGATTCTATGGACATGGAGATCAAAACATTCAGAATCAAGATGTAGAAAAGGTTCAGAATACCAGAGAAGGTAGTTGATAAGTACAAAGACACCATATGTTTCATGGTGGAAACTAACTACACATGCATGGAAGCAGTCAAGCCAAGAACCAAATGGATTCACCCACTTGGTTATGAAGTTGAACAACATGTATTGGAAGGATATGCACAAGTTCTTCTGTCAGCACCCAAAGATCCAAATGAGCCAAGATGGGGCACATACAAAGATAAGACAAATCAAGTTGATTCTATCTTATACAGTGAAAATAAAAAAAGGAAGGCATGAAGGATTACATCCAATATCCTAAAAGTTCATGGGGTCACACAAGAAGACCTAGATAAAGCAAGAGAAACTAATATTGCAAAAGAACTTGAGAAAACTCTTGCAGAAGTGAAAATGGAAAAATTTGATGATATCCCCAAGAATAAGAAGAAGATAGCTGATGAAGGTACATCTGCGCCATCAACTACTATTGACTTGGATTCCTCTCCACCATCAGTACCAAGAATGTTGACCAGAAGAAGGAAGCAAGTTCCCATAGGTCACCCATCATCTAGGACAACAAGGAACAAAGTAAAGAACACTCAAGCCCCTCTTGAGGTAGGATTCAGACCTAGTCTGACAGTCTTAAGGAATAGAATTGTTAATGAAGGTAGACTAGACTCTATTAAAAATGTCTATGACAAGTACCAAGAGATAGATAAACCAAAAATTCATTCTATGATTATCTCTCATATGATCAAGTTTAAAATATCAGTATTGGAACTCAAGATAGTCATACCAGACAAAGTATGGAGCATAATACACCTATTGAAAAGACAAGCAATAGAGGAAGATATGAGGATTAGAGAAGAAATACTAGATAGTCTTCTCCCTATTTTATCACATGATGAGAAAGAAATACTATTAGATTTGGTAAAACCTCATTTCAGAACCAAAACAAGAGCTCTTCATATTATGAACAAAGAGTATGAACCGGTTGGTGAAGAGACTCAGAAAGAATTTGAGCAAGTATTCTTGGACAGACACATGTATCCATCAATGGCGCCTATAGCTAAAGCAAATCCAATCCCTCCAAAATAGGATAAAGAACAAGTGATTCCAAATGTGCCTATGATAGGTCCACAAGATTCTGTGCCCATAGTTTTATCACCTTCTGATACAGCCAAAGATTTAGAAAAAACCATTGTGATCAATGATGTTAAGATATCCATGACAGCTTCAGATAATGACATGGAAAATTTTGAAAAAGCATTTGTCAGCACTGGAGAAATAGAGAAAGTATGCTATGATAACACTCCCTTGCAGCAAGAACAAGTTACAACAGATGAATCAACAGGGTAGGATGAAGATAACAAGGATGAACCAAATGATCCACCATCTATAGAGATACCTATGAAAAGTGAATGTATGGATATTAGTCAAAATACTATACTCACTCCATCTTTCAAACCATCATTGTTGTCAAGCTTGACCCCTGACTCAGCAAGCCTAGATGCACGGAGAGAAGAATATCTTATTATGATTAGTGTATTAGCCATGGAAAAATCCAAAGAGAAACAAGTCATGAGAAACCCTTTATTTCTAGAGACAGTGAACATTTTGAATGAATTAGTGCAAACAGATAAGAAAATGGCTAAAACTCAGTCAGTTGATGATGTTGATCACATCTTAACAAGCTTCAAATCACATTTCACGTGTTTGGTAGACTTTGCTACTAAAATTGTAGAAGATAAGTACACAAAGGAAAGGTTAAATGAACTGATAAATTTTTTTCTCTAGATCTTAACTCCTTGAAGATTGGTCAAACAATCTTGAAAGATTTAGTAGCTAAAGGCAGAAAAGTAATAACAAATTGCATGGACAGTGTAAAATTCACCTCAAAGCACATCAAGAAGATTGAGGAGGCAAATATCTTGGTTGAAAACATCAGGAAATTAGTTGAAACATCCTCCCAAGACATCAATAGCTGCAACAATATCTATCAAGGGAAGATAGACAAGATTGAAAAAGCTAAGTTGGTGATCAACAAGATAAGGATTAGGCAAACCCAACTGAGAAATGCACTGGCGCCCTCATTAGCTGTTTTGAATGAGAATATAAAACAAATAGATGCAACAATTGTTACGTATGATCAAGGCCCCTGCATAGATTTGACAAAGATGGAGAAGCTTACATATGCCTTATGCGCCCATCTTCAGACTGTTGATTCACTGAAGGCATTTTGGCAGCAATAGATCAAGACTCTTCAGATTGCATATCCAGATGTGTACTCTGAGTAACTACCTAGAGACTTACAATTTTGACACCTTTGTCATTAATGTCAAAGGGGAGTAATGTATGTGTATGATGAGTATGTTATATATATGTAAAGGAGAATGAATAAATGAGGATGATATACAATTTTTGGTGTTAGTCAAAGTTTGAGTAACTTAGCCACATTTCTTTGTTTCCATTAATGAAAAAGGGGGAGATCATTGGCAAGTTGACTCTCAGTGAGAATATGACTTATTTTTTGTTGACATTATGGCAACAAAGTCATATGTAGTTTTGACAGCAAACTTTGAAGAGAAAAACTGGCTAAGTATAGAAAATAGAATAGTACAGAGTTATTCAGTTGATCAGAGCAGCAGTGCACGTGCATATGATCAATTTAGACTATGTGCGTTCATACATATGATCAATGATATATTTTTTTGTTTACCTTATACACACATGGTATGAAATGATAGTACGGAGAAGTTATAGGAAGATTAAGTGACACTAGCAGTTCAAAAAATAGAGTATGAAGCCGACTTTAACTTTTGGATCAGCATATAATATTTTGTTTTGTAATGGCTATGCACCTATTGTATTAGGATTTTAATTATGTCTTAAACACTTATGTAAACACACTTAAGCCATTTTTTTGGAAGCATTGTGTATGTTATTTTTGGACCGACTAAGGTCTTGTTTTTAGTTGCGTCTATTCAGGCATGTATATATATTAGACATGCACTTTTGTATTAGTTGTGTCGATACAAAAAGAAGTAGAGAAGATCAATATGAGCAAACCAGTATGAAGTAAGAATTCTACAATAGATTAAAACATCAGCGCATAAATGAAATTGATCAGACAACAGTGTCATTACAGCAGTTCATCTTTGATATACTGTATATCAGTTATCACAAGGTTGTAGCCTTCATCTTATTGAGTAGTGAGCTCTAGCATTGAGCCAACCACCTCTAACAGGGTTTTTTTAAACTCCTAACAGGGTCATTGTGTTAGAGTAGTCATATTATAGCTAATAATTAAATCATTTAATTATTAGTCTATTATACTCTATGCTTAAGTTATACTTAGGCAGCTTATTATTCTTTAGGGTTTTCCCCTTTATGGTTTCATGATAAGGATTCACTTCTTTGCATTTGATTAAGGAGATCATCTTGTATTCATTCATTGTTGATAATAGAAGTTCATTTTTCTCTCAACATGGATATCATGTCTCTGGCTTTTTTGCCGCCATAGTTTCTTCTTCTGTCTTCTGTTTCTTACTTCTACTTGTGACAGATGTGCATGCAGGTGTTCTTGGGAGATTAGATTTTAGTCTAATCTAGCATGGTATTAGAGCTCACTTGTTGCTAGCTGTTCATTTTTTATTGAAGTGTACCAGACACAGAGGGTTTCAGAGGTTTTTCAGTATTTTTTGTGGTGTTTCAGGGGTAGGCTTTGGTTATGGTCACTTTGGGCTCAAATGGACATTTCCATTGAGCTCAGAGCACCCCAAAACCCTAGAAATGACATAAAATTCATCCATTTTGGACTACTAGACTCTGAGGCAAAAAAAATTTGTATCCTGTGCCGCACGACACAAAAACTGAGGCAAATTTTTTTTTAAAAAAAAACCATTTTTTTCTATGGTTTTTGGTTTCAATTTAGTGTGGGCTATGTTTTTTTGAAAGGCGCCACCGCACCACCGCTCCGGCTCCTCCGGCAATAGCTCCGCCGCCACCTCTTTCACGGCCCCCCACCACCCTGCATAGCTCTGCCGCCCTCCAAAAACGGCCCCCGCCAGCCCCAGCGGTGGCTCCTCCCTCTGCGCTCCTAGCCCCTTAGTGGCCCCAACCGCTCTACGGCCCCTTTGACAACCTCAGTGGTTCCACTGCCTATGCACATCCCCGCCAACACCGCCCGACGACAACCCCGCCCGCTGCTCTTGTGCGCCGCTCTGGTGCTCTGCTCCGCCCGCTGCCCGGGGATGTTTAGCCCCTGCGGGCCTATTCCACCAGTGATTGGTCATATGGTGACTATGGGCCCCTATTTAAGCCCCTTTTGTGTGCCATGCACCCGGGGGCTCTTTTGTTTTAGCCCCAGGGGCTTAAAGCCAGATTTTGAGGCCTCTCTGACCCTCCTGGACTGTTTTCGCCCTATCTTGAGCCTCCAGGGGTCTTTTTTTGACTTCCATATACCGTCGTAAAGCTCTTTCTAAGCAATTTCTGATGATGGTAGTTATGGTTTTGGGTTCTACTATTTTGACAGTGTTTTTTGCTGTTGAAGTCTGATGTTTGTTTTTGCCTTTCGGGAGCCATATCTGGCTCATCCGGACTCCATTTTTGGCAAACCAGATATTGTCAAAAAGCTAGTTCAGTGACCTATTCAGTTATAGGGGTATTTTTTCTAGATTCTTCTCTAGGTTGTCTCTCCTCCAAGTTTGGCATTTTTTGCACTCTGGTGGATTGCTTGGGTCCTACAGGTCCTGGGATCTCTTCTTTTGATTTTCTAGCTCACTCTTCTTTCTGACTTCTGGGCTTGTATGCTTCTCCACTGTTGCATCTTTGTTCTATA
>MU225557.1:1040933-1052607 GCA_018584345.1 Thuja plicata | reverse complement strand
TGATTCACACACACACACACACACACACACACACACACACACACACACACACACACACACACACACACACACACATATATGAATTTAACCTAACATAAGATAGCATCAATAAAAAGAAATGTATAACTCATAAAACAAAATTTGGTAACCTAGAAACCCAAATAGCTAAAACTGGGGTGGGGATGACACCCACAAAATCTTCACTACTGCAGAAATAAAGTGTGCCTATTAGCGCTACAAGATTTTGATTGCAACATGCAATCTACCTAGTTAAAGGTATGTTTTGTTAAGAACTAAAGATCATTACAATCTACCTTGTTAAAGGATTTCAACTTACAATAAATTAAGTACTCTGCTAAGAGATTTAAAATGGTCTACTAGAACCACTTTGTTAAGAGATTTCACCTGATACACTTGTTAGAATGTTCCAAGTAGTGATCCTTCATTATGGACTCAGATGTTGATGATAGATATTCTCTTTCCAATACCTTCTATGATCTCTCAATCTGATATGTCTTTACTCTATCATTCTTCTTGATCTAGGCTTCTTCTCAAAATGACTTACTGTTCATCTCTAATGAACAACAACCATTCTCTGTATATCTATTGCTTACACACTTCTCATATTTTCTAGGATTAGAAGCAATCTCATATGTCTTTTTGGATCTGGCAGTGAGATCTAGATCAACAATCAAGATCTATAGTTTATGCCTCCAATGCATTTTGATTTCTTGATTGGCTCCATGTCATGCATAGTATAAAATAATTAATTGTGAAATTAACTTAGTAGACAAATATTAAATGTGTACAAATGTCAGCCTAAATAATTTACATCAAATTTTGAATCAATCCTAACATGTATGTAAAAAACTACTCTGCTCGGCACTTGACATATCTCTCGCTCGGCACATAATATTCTACTCGGCTCGGCATGATGTAACTTGACAACCTAAAACTTGCTCAGAAATGTTTCTCGACCTTGAATGTTTAGCTCAGCCACAATGATTAACCAACTAAAATTGCCTATGTAAATGACTAAGTGTAGGTCACTAATCATCAATAAACTTAGGGATTAACATTAACTACAAATTGAGGAATAAAACAATAAATGTTGATCAAGGAATGCCTGCAAGAGTATCTATCAAACAACCGAAAAGGAAGATAAACAAGCTTGATGATAAAACAAGTCAATGAGTAGATCCTCATCAAGTACCTAAATTGACAAAGGAGAAACCAATGGTTAGTAAATATCTTCCCAATAATAGTTCTGTCATATCTAATGCTTTATCTCAGGTAAAAATTTATATTCCTTTATTCGAAATGATGAAAGTACTTGAATATAAAGATGAAACTATAAAATTATTGTCTAATGTAGGTAATGTTTTGAAAGAAGAATCTAATCAAAGATAAAAAATGAAGATCCTCTTATGGTTTATTTAGGAACTACTATTACTCAAAATGGAACACAAGTGGACCCTTTTTAGCTTACTTTTATAATTAACAATAAATTGCTTAAGAATTGTATGATAGATTCAGGAGCATCGGTGAATATTATGCCTGCAGAAGTCATGAAAGAACTTGGAATGAAAGTGGATACAACTTATGGAAGATGATACACTATGGATAATAGGTCTATACCTATTTTCTGTATTATGAAGGATGTAGAATTTAAATTTCCTTCTTTTCCTTAAATGTTATATAAAACTGATATTATTGTTGTTGAAGTGCCTGCTTATTATGGAATGCTCTTGTCTAGACAATGGTCTAATCTAGTAGGTGGTCATATTCAATTAGATTTGTCTTATGCTAATATTCCAGTGGAGGGCAAAGAAGTAAGAATTAATAGGGAACCCAGATCTACATATATTATTGATGGATACACTGGGGTGGAGAAAATAATTTTTTTTCATTCAGACATGGACAATTTTCAGGTAAGTATTACTAAACCAGCATTGAAAATTGATAGTCCCATTAAAGTGTAGTTGCAAGAAAATCAAGATGAACTTTGGAAAATGGATTTTGATGGAGCATGCAGTAAAGAAGGTAATGGTGCTGGGGTCACTTTTGTATCTTCATGTGGTAAGATCTTAAAATTTTATTTCTTACTTAATTGTGAGTGCAAAAATAATGTTTCAGAGTATGAAGCACTAATTCTTGGTTTAAATGTTGTAAAATCATATGGTATTAAAATGCTTTCAGTTTATGGTGATTTTGATTTGATAGTCTCTCAAGTTAGAAATAGATTCATTACCAAAAATCCTAAGTTAAAATAGTATAGAAAATTAGTATGGGATTTAATTGAATCTTTTGATGCATTTTCAATTAAGTGGATAGAAAGATCAAATAATTTCCTTGTAGAATTGTTGGCTAATTTAGCCATCAAGAAGATTGATATCCCTTTTGATGAGATTGTGCAAGTTGAGATAAAAAATAGGCCATCAATTCCTGACAATGTGTAGAATTGGCAAATACTTGAAGATGATAAAGACCTCCTCAAATTTCTAGTCAATGAAGACAAGTGTGAAGATTAATGCATAGACTGGAATGGTTATGTTGAGAAGAAAGATGGAAAAGAGACCTTGTGTGTAAAATAAGTTTTTCAGCTAAAGACAAACAAAATTCCCAAAGGTTTGGTTGCACTAGAAGCAGTATTTGATGATAAAGAAAATTTCAAAAGGGGTAAGTTAAGTAATGAGTCTGAAGAGATTGAAAAGATTAATTTGGGAAATGATCATACTCCCAAAGAAGTATATATAGGCAAAAATCTCACTCCCAAGATCAGAGCTAATTTGATAAATCTGTTAAGAAAATATAGGCACATCTTTGCATGGTCATATGATGATCTTAAGGCTTACCAAGAGGATTTATTTGAGCATGAAATCCCTTTGAAGCCTGATGCAAAACCTTTCAGACAAAGAAAACATCCTATAAATCCAATGCTAGCTCCTAAGATGAGGGAAGCATGAATAATTGTTCCTATATGACATTCTACATGGGTATAAAACTTGGTCCAAGTTAGAAAAAATAATGGAGACATAACGTTGTGTGTTGATTTTAGAAACTTAAACATATCATCCTTAAAAGATAATTATGCATTACCTAATATGGAATCTCTTTTATAGAAAGTCATTAGAAATGAATTATTGTCTATGATGGATGGATTCTCAAGGTACAACCAAGTGAAGGTCAAAGAATCAGAACAATACAAAACAACCTTCACCACTCCTTGGGGAACCTATGTGTATGCAAGAATGCCTTTTGGATTAACTAATGCAGGAGAAACTTTCAAAAGGTCAATGGATGTGGCTTTTGAGGGCATGATTGATCTCATCATGGTAGTATATTAGGATGATCGTACTACATATTCCAAAAGGGTAGAAGAGCATTATGATAATTTGGAGCAGATTTTTAGAAGAGCTTTGGAATATGGGATATCTCTAAACCCTAAGAAGTGCCACTTTTGGGTTACTAAAGGTGAGCTTCTTGGTCACATTGTATCAAAGGATGGTGTAAGGATAGATCCTGAATGGATTGCAACCATAGATAAAATTTAGATTCCTAAAAATGTTAAAAAGATCCAATCGTTGTTTGGACAGATAAATTTTGTAAGAAGGTTTGTCCCTAACTTTGCAGAGATTATTAAACCTATTGCTAAGATGCTTAAGAAAGGTGCAAAAATCAAATGGTTTATGGAATCCATAGAAGCATTTTCTAACATCAAGAAAGAAATCAAGGAAGCTCTGGTCCTTAAAACACCTAATTTTTCAAAGCCTTTTTAGTTTTTTTTTTTTTGCGTCATATCATACTATTGTTGCACTTATGTTACAAAAAAATGATGAGGGCTATGAACAGCCAATAACATTTTTTAGTAAAACTATTCAAGAAACATAATTAAATTATGATGTAAATGAGAAGCAGGCTTATTCTCTAGTTAAAGTAGTGAAATCTTTTAGGCCATACTTGGTAGGAGCTAAAGTAATAACTTATGTGCCAAATGTAGCAACCAAAGATATATTTAAGAAGTTTGAAGTGGTAGGTAGAAGATGGAGATAAATGAATCAGATCCAAGAGTTTGAAATTGGGATCCAAATAATGAAGCTTTTTAGAGGACAAGGTCTTGCTAAGCTTATGGCTGAATCAAATTTTGAAGCAGTTCAAATAAATCAGGTAAACACTGATGAATAAATAGTAAGTATTGAAAATTGTCTGTGGTATACTGATATGGTATATTTCCTTAATCACATGAAATGCAAAGAAGGTTTAAATGAAAATCAAAAGAGGAAAATAAAGTTACAAGCATCTAGATATGTTTTGATACAAGGTGACTTATTTTGGAAGAATAGAGAAGGTGTTCTTTTATTCTGTCTAGATGTGTGCCAATCACATCCAGTATTGAAAGAATTACATGATGGAGTATGTGGTGGTCACTTCTCAGCAAGAACTACTACTCATAAGATATTACATGCTGGATATTATTCGCAACATATTTTCATGGATAGCTATACATATACTAGAAAATGTGAAGTTTTTCCAAAGTTCTCAGGGAAATTAAAGTATGATGGTGCATTACCCCTCAGATCTTTGTCAACTAAAGAGCCTTTTGAAATGTGGGGGATAGATTTTATTGGTGAAATTATTGATGTTTCCAGTGGATAGCACAAATGGATTCTTGTTGCCATAGATTATTTTATTAAATGGGTTGAAGCCATACCATCTAGACAAGCTACAAGCAAGGTGGTTATAAAGTTTTTAGCAGAGAATATACTGACAAGATTTGGTGTTCCTTAAAAGATCATTTGTGACAATGGTATGTGTTTTAGATCCAAAGAATTCTCTAATTTTTGTAGTAGTTATGTTATTAAATTTTCATATTATTCCCCTTACCATCCTCAAGGAAATGGTCAGGATGAATCAAGTAATAAGAACATATTGAAAATCATTAAGAGAATGTTAAGCAATAATAAGAGAGCATGGGATTCCAAATTACCCCTTGCACTTTGGGAAGATAGAATAAGAATTAAGAAATCTACTGGATTTTCCCCTTATGAATTGGTCTATGGGAAACAAGCTAGGTTACCATTGAACAATATTCTCCCTATATATAAATTTTTCAAAGAGGAACAACTAGAAGACATGAATTTTATGGAGAATAGGATGGATCAACTTATAGAATTGGATGAAATAGGAAGAGATGCACAAAGAGAGCATGTAAGGAAGCAGTTGCAAATGAAAACTTTACATGATAAAAGATCTAAAGATATGAACCTTCATAAAGGAGACTGGGTGTTAAAATGGAATGTTAAAGATCAGGATAAGGGAAGGAATGGTAAATTTGAAGCTTTATGGCTTGGACCCTACATCATTTTTAATAAAATAGGAGAAAAAAGCTACCTATTGCAAGATATAGAGGGTCATGTGCAAGAATTTCCAACTCATGCTCAGTATTTGAAACCCTTCTTCTCCTAATAAGGAAGTATTCCTAACCCTTTATGTTCTTTTTGACTTCTTTTTTTATTTGTTTTTATGTTCTTCTTTGTATATGTTTTGGTCTACTTCTCCAGAGATAGCTGAGATATTTTTGTGTCCAAGTATGAACACACATCTCCATAAAGAGCCATTGGTGGAGCCCAAATTTAAAATTAATTTTGAATGGCTAAACAGTTCAGGGATGTATTTTTTGTAACTATTATCCTAGTTTATGCTTTTTTTTCATCTTTCCATTCATAGTTCATTATAGAAATTCTTCTATCTTATGCATTTATCATGTTTAAATTATTGCATTAACCTTTTAAATTGGCTATGTTTTATATTTTTCACGGTTTACATGTATTTGAATTCATAAATCTAGTCGTTAAAGTCTTTTTTGTAGGTTATTTAACAAAGTTTTTACCTTTTCGCAGAATGAATTTTAGTTTGTGAGTGTACAATGAGCTCATTAGCATACTAATCTCTTGATCATGATGCATTTATATTGGAAACCTTTTGGTGCGTGAGTTCACAATGAGCTGAAAACATGAGAAGTTACTTAATTTTTTGCTCACTCACGGTAGACTAATTATTTAACCTTTTTTATCTACCAGTGTGCGACTAGAGAGAACATTGAGATAATCACTCAGTCATGGTGAAACTTCACTTTATCCCTTTTGGTCCATGAGTGTGCGATTAAATGGAATCAAGCTCATCACTCACTCGCGATGTATTTTCAAAATGATCCATTTAGTGTTAAAGTGCATGTCTGAAGTGAGAACGATCTCATCGCACACTTGCTCAAGTTTTTTAGCAAGCATGGAAAGTGTCATGAGTCCGCAACTAAGGGAAAAGGGTGTTGTCACTCACTCATGAGGATAATTGAACAAGTCAGAAAATATGTGCGAGTGTGAGACAAGGTGATAGCTCAAGCAGGTGTTTAAGTTGTTTCTCACTTGCACAGCTTTAAACATAAAGATATAAAGCCTTGTGAGTGTGTGACTGAATGACACATGTCCGGATCGGTCAAAAGGATAAAGACTTGGATTGAACAACTTAGATATTTTTTTATTATTCTTTAATGTTTATTTCATTTTAATAATGTTATATTATCAACTCAGGGTTTTGATTATCATTTTAATACATCGACACAATTTTCATGCAGGGTTTTCACAGGTTGTAAAACATGGTCAAATCTGTCGAAAAGATATATGAGATTTATAGGATGCCAAAGATGAAAGATCAAAGACATGTAGACATCCATTGATGTGCCATGTAAAAGCTAAAATTATATTAGAAATATATAATATATTATGAACAAACTATCAAATTATTTATTATCTATTTGGTCGATGACTATTTTATAAGGATGATAATTCATTCCTTAATTGTAATTATGTTTGTTCAATTCTTGATCTTAGGGATTAGGTTTTTTAGATGAACCGTTACATTTATATGAATCTTGTTTGCATCCTTTGAACTATGTATAAATAAGGATACTAGGATCAACGCAGGGCTCTTTGCTCATTTTTAGAGGTCTGGGTGGTGATATTTTTCATCATTCTTAGACAGTTTTAGATTTAATCACAATTGAACATGGTTTCTTATGTACTATTTTTCAAAATAAATAAAATATAAGTTTCTCTATCTCTCTTGGTTCAAGGTTTCAATCCTTTTAAATTAGTCCTTTGCAATTATTGAAGGAATTTCAATTGCTATCTTAGAGTTGCTTGTGCAGAAATATTATTGTCTCATATCATTATTTGAATATCAGGAAGTGTGTGAGAACTTAATTTTTTTCTAGATTCTTGTTCAATCCCAACCATAGGAGATAAATTCATTTGAACTAAAAAAGATATAATACTGACTTTAATCTTCTCTGCATCTAAAGCATTTAGATAGTTTATGGTTGAATATTGTCTTGCAAAGTTGTACATAGGATTGGATTTGGATTGACTCTATTGCCCAAATTGATATAAGAAATGATCTAAAGTATTATTGGAAATAGGAATTGGGTTCATGATTTCATGTTGTTGAGATATTCTAAAATTTAGTCATTTATATATACATTTTATAAAGCACTCCATATCAATCTCACAAAGCATTCAGTTTTGCAGTTCTATTCTATATTTTATTCAGTTTTTCTCCTTTCAAGTGCCTTTCCATACCTAAGAAGGATAGTTTGAAGTGTTATAATCTACTATAAAAAGCCTTAGAGACTTGAAGGATATGTCAAGGTATAAGCCTACCAGCCTTGGTTCTAGAGATCCAGAATTGTAGAAGTTCCAACCTTTCCCCAAGGTTAAACTTGTTACTTGGCCAAATCACTTGGGTTTGTAAGCATTGGATTGGAAAGTCCATAGGAAATCCAATCTATTGATTTGAGCACCAACATTTTCCACCAGCACCTCTAATTGCAATAGCAATCTCCTTTAGTCTTGTGCTATATGTAGTAATTTTTTCTCCTTCTTTCATTTTCATTGATTCAAACTTTCCTCTTAAGATTTCAGCCTTACCTTTCTGAACATGTTTATCTCTGCCAATAACTAGTGTAATACTATCCCACATCTTCTTATTAGTAGTACACCATTCTAAATAATTGAACTCTAGGTCAGTGAGAGTAGAAGTTATCTCTATCATCACTTGTGTGTGTTCTTGTCTTTCTCTTATCTACTCAAGTGTTAGAGGACCAAATAGTGGAGGTGAGTACTCATTGTCAAGATGATCTAGTGTATAATCTCCAATACCAGATATGTCAAGCCTCATTCAATTCTTCCATGTACATAATTTATTCCTATTCAACTTCGGTGCTTCCCTCTTATACATCTTTGGACCTTTAGCTCAAGTACCTTTAAACTTATCTTCTCGGACGATTAGCTTTGCTACCAATTGTTGGTTTATCCTACTAAAGATGGTTTACTGAGAGGGGGGTGAGTCAAAAAATATTGAGCCTTAGAAAATTAAATCTAAACCTTTGATTCAACTCAGTGATTCAAACAACAATAGATTTTAAAACTTATAAACTCTTCACAAACTTTATAAAAGCATATAACTAAAACAAATAATTTTCATAGTTTATCAAGCATCACATATAATAAAAGATTTAATGGGGAAACCCAAATTGGGAAAACCCTCCATGGAAATTATCAACCACAAAAATAAATACTCTTCTGAAGTATGCTCGCTTAAGAGCCAATCTTCTTAAAGATTACAATGCACATTTGTTAGATGTGACCCTGTTAGGGGATTTACCTTAGACTTGTTAAGATCTTCACCCTATTAGGAGTGGCCTAGCTAGAGGGCTTACAATAGGAATTGTTAGATCCACTCGGTTAAGAGATTTTCTATTATAAATGTTAGTAAGCAACAGTGTACTAATGTGACCTGTGATCCTAGAACTATACTTTGCTTGATCATATCCTTTGTTTGCTCTCTGAAACTTACTTGTGTGTGTGTGTATTTGGGAACCTGTTGAAAAAGATACAAACACTCAATAAGTCATTGCAATAGTTCAAAATGGTTAGACAAGCATGTAAAACCACCTAATATTGACCTATTGCCTGATAACAAGGAAGAGTGTGATTGGTAACATATTAGCTACAATCAGTGACAAATACAACCTAGCATGAAGGATTTTTAGATTAAAACAAGCTAAAACGATGAAAACCAAGCATTCTAGCTCTAAGCATGTGAATAATAACAATGAAGAAGCATGGAATAATAAGTGAAATATAATTCTAATATTAATCTAGCAGCATAACAATGCATTTACAATCTAAGGTGAAGGCTTATTTACTCTCAAAAATGGCTTCTATTTATAGAAGAATGAGAGAGAGAGAGAGAGAGAGAGAGAGAGAGGGGACAAGATGAATTAATGAGTGGAGGGGCTCATTAATGGAGGTGTAAGAGCCATTAATTCCCAAGGCATTAATAAGGCATGGGAGAGACATAGGCTTAAGGAATCTTCATTAATAAGGCATTAATGAAAGCCTTAAAGAAGCAAGGGAGGGTGTAAGAGAGTGGCTTGAGAAAGTAGACTTTAAGGAAGTCAAGCTTGAGAAAGTGGAATTTCTCAAGTGGGTTGAGTTGCTAAGCATTCCTTAATGGAATGTGACAACATTAGGAAGTGGGTTAGGACTAGATTTAGGATTAGGATTAGATTAGCAAGGGTGAATGGGTTGAGAAGGGTTAGAACCAGGGTAGAAGTGGTTGAGATAGGTTAGGTTGGGGTTTAGGGGAATATTAATAAATGGATTGAACTTATTTAATTCATTTAGAAATATAGGAATTAATTATTTAAAAAATTTAATTGCTTTTTAATAATTAGGGGCTATAGCCATTTTAATTAAATTAAATAGGCTAGGGGAATGGGTTATTTTTCAAGTGGGTAATTGATTTAGGGATGTATTTAATTCCTTTATAACTAAATACTATAGCCATGTTTGATTTTGGTAATATTTGATTGGTTGAAATTGATTTGAATCATATGGCTATAATAGTTAATATAAATTAGTGATAAAAATCACCTAGGACTTTAAATAGATTTGAAGTATTATGCCAAGCAGTAACAGGGTTGTTTAGACATAATCAAGAGTATGATCACACTTAGGGAAAATAGGGTCCATAGTTTGAACAGACCAAATTTAGGTGGTTACATTTGCCCCTCTTTGAATTGATGTGCAGGCAGCGCATTGATTCAAAGAAAGTTTTTGATTCTGACTTTAGAAAGATTGAGAATCCCGTTCTTGGTTTTCGAATGAAATGTTGATGAGATCAGTCTCGCACTTGATTGAACCAAACTGATAGAATTGATTTTGAACTTGGTTGTCATCCAAAGATCAATAAAAGATTTTAAAAATATCATTTCTGAACTTGGTTGTCATCCAAAATTGATAATACTGATTTTGAACTTGGTTGTCATCCAAAAGTCAGTATAAAGCTGCCAGGAGCTTTAAAAATCTTCTAAAATGAGGAAACATAAGATATCAGCTTATGAGAACCAAAGCTTTGTATCCAACAGTTTTGACTTAGTCAAGGAAACTGTTATGCCTCTAGTTTGTTTGATAACAAAGTCATTTTGATGCTGTTTCAAGCAAAAATTCAATTGATGATTGTGTGATCATGCCCCCTCAGGAACAAAATCAAAGGAAAAGAAATAAATCCCTCAGTTTGAAAAGAACATAACACTTGCAAGAAGTGGGTGGGTAAGAAAGAGTGGATTACAAGAAGGTGTGTTTAAAAAATAAATACACGATTACCAATGTTAATTACGTAAAAATATAAGTGATAAGGCTGATAAAATGATGTTTATACCAAGATGTATGATAAAATGTGCAGTATTGACCAATGTTGGGAACAAATGAAGCAAATTTGTAAGTTTTAGAACTGTCACAAAAATGACACTGTGCTGCTGAAAACATCGTAGGCACCTTCGATTTGGTTCTCGATTGAGTAAAAGGAGAATAGAAATGAATCTGTATTTGTCCAAGAGGAGTTTTGGAAACCCTAAATGTCTCAAAAGACCCATATAATCCTCCAAAATTATCATTTCACTATTCATTTTCACCTTCCTCCATAGAAATTTAGAGAGCTCTGCAGTGAAGATGGTAGTCCCTATGAGGAAGCGTCGTTTTGAGATGAGTCGCTGACATCAGTGACCAGCCGACTACCCACCACCGGTAAGTGCTCGATAAACTACCCTGTGAATTTTGCATTTTTGAATTTCATGCATTTTTATGAATTTTAGAGCTAGTTGAAGTTAGGATCACATCTGGGATTTTGGATCGCATCCTATCAATCCTGACTCGCATTTGGTTTTTCCCAGATTCTACGTCGCATCTAGGTTTTCCTTGATCACATCCCGTTCCTTAGGTTTTGCGTTGTTTTATTAGGAACTTCATAATGGGATCATATCCCATTTTATTGGGGTCGCACCCTGCATTTAGGATCACATCCCCTTTTTTGGGGATCGCATCCTGTATACGCAATTGCATCCTATATTTCCAAGATCACATCTGGTAGAAGAATTAGATTTTATAAGGTTTTAATCACTTTGTGTCCTGCAAACTTTGAAATGATGTAGGTGTTGTTAGGGATTTTTCTTGTATGAATCACAGTGCTTGAAATAACTACTTGAACACCATGCTTCCTAATACTGATTCAGGGACAAGAAAAGCCTAATTGCTAAGGACTGGATAAGGTCCTTCTT
>MU225557.1:1020297-1033951 GCA_018584345.1 Thuja plicata | reverse complement strand
TTCAAATGCCTTACAGATGAAACACACTAGAGCACAAACAGAATGCAAAGAGACAAGATAATATGAAAGAGGGAAAACCACACTGTATTCTATTACTGTATTCTGCTTCAACATATCCAGACAAGAATCTTTTCAAAATATACAAAGATACAGAAATATAACTTACAATAAAATTTCCCAAGACCAATAGGGACCTGCTCTCGGTAGAGAAAAAGGAACCCTTACAACTGAGAGAAGAAGGCAAGATATAGAAGAAGGAGAAACCCTAAAACTTCTAGGCAATTGACGCATGTCCTTCTCTCAGATCTGATTTTACTCATTCTTTACTCTTTTCAAAAAGATCTGATTGATTAGTCAATATTATCAGGCTTCTGGAAAGAAATCAAATCTTATTCAGTATCTGGCCACAGGCTTCCCTACATGAGTGTAATCATAACTTCCCTAGCATTCACTTCACCGCCTGGTAGCTACCTGAAGTCAAGAATACACAGTGCCTACATCTTTACGCCTACCCCATCTAGCATCGGTAATGTACAACAAGTGGGAACCTGTTGATGTTAGTCTTTATTGTAAAGACTTTAAACAATACTTTATTGAATCTGTCTGTATCAATATCTGCTCTTGTACTTTTTGAAATCTCAGTCATAACTCTACTCACCTACAGTACCTGAATCTATTTCTCATTACTGATATTGAAACAAAACTATTTCAGATATCAGCTGACCGACCTGTGCATACTTTTCTGAAATTTATAATTCTCTGATCAACCTTTGGAAACACTGCAAATCGAGAAAAATACATCACCTCTACAAACTGAACAACCTGGGCTCTAGACATGGTGAACATGGTGAACGTACATTGAATGCACCATCAACCCCTTTGATAAATTCTGCTCTATCAGTTCATGCGTTCTGTCTGCACTGCTGCTACATTTTCACCTTTGGAAAAATCCCCGTGAGTGAGCGACACATCTTTTTTATTTCTCATCGCATAGTTGCCATCCATTTTCACTGCACTTTTTACCTTTTGCGACTGAGCGATGCGTTGTCTTTGATCCTTATTTCATGTCAGTCGCACACCCGCGCCACTTTTATACTTTTCTCTTTTTGATCGGCGAGTAAGCGATGCATTAACTTTGAACTTCATTTCGTGTTTATCGCATACTCGCGCCATTTTTCCTTTTATCCTTTTGATTCCTACGAGTAAGCGACACCTACCTCACTGACAGCTCATCACTAACTCATGAGCTAACTTTCCATACCACTTGAGCCTCGGCGACTGAGCGACATTCACTTTTTCATTGCAAACTTTGTCTAGTCTCTCACTTGCCATCTTAACATTCCAGCTTTCATTTTATGCACGAGTGAGCGATACATTCTGTCCTTTGGCTCATCACACACTCGCAAGCCCTTTTATCTTACTTCATACTTGACTGTGAGTGCACGACATCTATCTTCTTTTCCTCGTCGCACAGTCGCGAGCTGTTTTCCTTTCTCCTTTGTTTACAGCGACTGCGCGACACCTTCCCTTTTTACCTCATCGCATAGTCGCGAGCACAAGAACCCCATTCTGTCATTGACTGCGAGCACGCGACATCTATCTTCTTTTGGCTCATCGCATACTCATGAGCTTTATTCCCTTTATCTCTTTTGATCGGCGAGTATGCGACAGCTATCCTTTTTTCCTTGTAGCACAGTCGCGAGCTGTATTCCTTTCATCTGAAAACATTAGCGAGTAAGCGATGCATTGAACAGTCCCTCAGTCACTCTGTCACGTGATCCTATGTCTTTACCTTTAACTTGAAGCACGTTCCTTTTTCTGTTCACAGCGACCTCACGACATACCCTAATCGCTTAGTCAGAAGCACTTTTTCCCTGGGGCACTTTTATTACGAGACTTAGCGACCACCGTCAGATCTTTTTACTCCTTCATCGAACGACCGTCGCATAATCACCTCATAAATTCATATACCTTTAACTTATCAGGAGACTTCACGAGTGAGGGAAAACATACCCTAGTCATGTTATCGTGTGATCCATCTCCTTTATCAAGCGATTAGGCGACAACCATTAGCTCTGTGACAGATGTCATCTTTTCTTTCATCCACTTTATGTATACTTGAAATCTAACACCACCCTGATCTGGCGACATCTCAACTGAAGGAAATCACTTAACATGAAACCGTTATTCGCATGGTCAGGAATATTATGTCTTAACCGCCAATTATCACGAGACCACATGACTGAAGAAAGAGCTTAACTATTTGACCGAGCAGATCCAGTGACAATGCGACATGAAGTAAGCACAAGGTCGGGAGACATTTCTTTGACTGGCCATTTCTTCTCGCAATCACCCGACTGAGGCGGGTCCCATTCCTTTTTAAAGCTCATAACATGAAATCAAGAGACAACCCAACTACAAGGAAATCACTAAGTCTCGAGACATAGATGGAATATTCTATTTTTTATCAAGACTACACGACATAAAGCAAAAGCGGAGTCGGGAGATGTTTTAGCATATTCATTTCTGGTTTATGCGATCAAGCGACCTGACTTAAAGCACATGTCTTTAATGACTTGAAAAAGGTAACGATGAAATAGAAAACATGGCCTAGGGTTTCAAGATATATCGTTTAGCATTTGGTTGCTAGGGTTTTTTCAAGGTTTTGACAATTTTGGCAAAGGAATAAGCATGAAAACCTAAAAATTTGCAGAGTTGAAGCCAGACTGAACAAGAAGGGACTGAAACGGATAGGCCAGAACCAGAAAAAGGACAAGGAACCGGGAGAACCGCCAAATAAGAAATATCACCAACAGGTGTTTTAGGAGGCTGCCCCTGTTTGTGGATAGGATTCTGATACTTGATTGTTGTGTCCAAATCAGGCCTAGTTTGAGGTAGTCATATTTCATGGTACTTATCTAGCATGTGTACTTGCATTATCTAGCCAATTATCAAATGATGAGCATACCACCGTGATGCGCTGTGGATTGTGTTTCTCGATGGGTTTACCCGAGATCAGGGTAAACTGTGGTTTGTTGACTGCTCTTATCGAGAGATGGCATTCTGAGCATAACACCTTCCACCTTCCCATTGGAGAGATTATTGTGATGTCAGAGGATGTCTGGAGGATACTCCACATTTTGATGGTTGGACATGAGGTTTTATTTGAGTTCAGAGTGGGTGTAGTGATTGGGACTGTGCGACAATTCTTTCAGGATGACACCATAGACAGGAGATACTTGTCATGGGATCACATGGTTGATCACTATGATTGATTAGCTATGTACTTAGCGAGATTGGTAGGCATCATCCTCATGCTGGATAGAGGTCAGCATAGATTCCTGGTTGGCTAGGTGAGCATGGTGGATTAGATGATTTCCCACTATCGATGTTTTTCTTGGGGGAGCTACATATTAGCACACATGTACAGAGAGCTCCATGAGATTGTATATCACCATACCCGCAGCATGACTATTGGTATACTTATTCTTTAGATTTGGGCCTGGGAGCACATCCCTATCACATAGCCAATAGTAGATATGTAGAGGGCACCTGAGCAGCCTTATGTGTATCTGTATGCCAGCCTTTTATAGCAGCCCCATCTAGGCAAGGTTGAGTACTGGCACCATATTTTTGATGATATGACCGAGGTCATCTAGCGACCTTATCTAGACTATGAGGTGTGGACCTCTGATGCTTGGAAGGTACCATTTCTATGTCAGAGAAGATATCTTATTAGGAGGACTAGATACATTATAGAGCACTTTTTGATCACTAGAGTTCTAAGGTAGTATGGGCAGTGATAGGGCCGTACAGAGGATGCTGCAGTGTATACTCGTATCTGTGATGAGACACCTCTATGGGGTGTACAGTTGATTTATGAGACTGCATCCTTGGAGATTTGAGACATGGTGGCAGTAGACTGGGACCTTCATCCAAATGTAGAGGATGCAGGTGTTTCAGATGGCTATCTTGTCAAGATGCTCCAGTATCCCTTTTCGCGATTTACTATGCCTGAGGAGATCATTCCTCACATAGAGGATCCACTTGATTACGACCCTGATGACTGACCCATCAGGGGCAGAGGAGGTAGAGATAGGGCTCCTGGGAGACATGGGGGTCGCGATGGTGGCAGAGATGGTGGTAGGGATGGCAGGCATCCTCCTCCGGATGATGGGCATGATGGAGATGATAGGGGTGGTGGCGGAGAGGCCATACATATAGGTGTTGCCAGTGGCAGTGGGAAGGAAAGATGGCAGAGGTTCAGATTCATGGCCCCACAGAGAGATCTTGGTCCACTTCTTACTAGGGATCAACAGAGGCAGTGATAGCAAGGGCCACCAGAGAGGCTATAGGATCAGGATGCAGGCAGGGATGGAGATCCTTTGTCAAGATGCAAGTAGGAGAGGGAGTAGCTCTGAGCTCAGATTATAGCCTTGGAGGCTAGAGCTACAGCAGTAGAGTCAAGGCTGGCTATATCAGATGCCTTGCTTTTAGATTGAGATAGGAAGATGGAGAGATTGAGGGCAGAGAGGGATGCACACGCCTGCACAACAGTCCATCAGGGACAAAGGGCCACATATTATTATGCCCTATATCATACCATAGTACTAGAGGGACAGAGAGCTCCCACATTTTCTCGAGTGGCCCAACAATCAGAGGGGGCCATGCCACCTCCATTAGCACCTTTTGCACCACCTCCTCCTCCTCCTCCTCCTGACTAGGGAGAGGGGGCGGGACAGAGCTGATATTGTTGTATCATTTTATTTTGAGATCATACATGTATATCTAGATCCTGTTGAGATCCCCTCTTGTGTACATTACATTTATACATATATCTGATTCATTTTTGGCATACTGATATTCTTTATGCTCACTGGTACACTTTATTCTTTATGATACTCTTTATGCTTTGATTTGTACCATGTTTATGATGATATCTATCTGATGCAGTTTCTTGATTCTAATATGTTCCATGAGTTCATTTTTCTTACATAGATGCGATAAATGTAACTTTTTGCACATGTGATGATATCTTGGTCTCGTGATGAGTTTAATTTTACAGATGATAACATCATTTTATGAGTTGGATGTGATGATTTTTTATTGATATAAATATGTTGAAAAATGATACCTATGTGAAAGATGCAAATGTATGTTTTTTTGATTTTTTTCAGTTATACCAAATAGATGTATGGATGCACTTTAGGATGAAAAAGTAAAAATGCAATACATGGATTCTTTATTATTTTTTGTATTTTCAAGTTTCTTGTTTTCAATGAATGCAAAATGTATGCTATGGATGTGCAACAATATTTGACATCAGTAATATAAATGATGTAATTAACTTGATGTTTTTAGAAGATAGAAGCCTTTTTGGAGTTTAAAATTCCTTATGCTTTTATTTCTATTGGTAAATGCATCATGCAAAATTGCACGAATCCTATTCTTGGTTGTCAAATGAAATGTTGATGAGATTAGTCTCGCACTTGATCAAACCAAACTGACAGAATTGATTTTGAACTTGGTTGTCATCCAAAGATCAATAAAAGATTTTAAAAATATCATTTCTGAACTTGGTTGTCGTCCAAAACTGATAATACTGATTCTAAACTTGGTTGTCATCCAAAAGTCAGGATGAAGCTGCCAGGAGCTTTAAAAATCTTCTAAAATGAGGAAACATAAGATATCAACTTATGAGAACCAAAGCTTTCTATCCAACAGTTCTGAATTAGTCAAGAAAACTGTTATGCCCCTAGTTTGTTTTATAACGAAGTCATTTTTAATGCAGTTTCGAGAAAAAATTTAATTGATGATAGTGTGATCATGCACCCTCGGGAACAAAATCAAAGGAAAAGAATAAAATCCCTTAGTTTGAAAGATGATGTATTACTTGCATAAAGCGGTTAGAGAAAGAAAGAGCGGAGTAGAAGAAGTGAAGGAGCAGGGGTGTGTTTAAGAGTAAACACACAAGTACCAAGTTAATCACATTGAAAATATGAGTTCAATTTTGTTCCTGATAGATCAAATATTTTGGGAAGCATGGGTATTAGTAATAAACTTGGATTTCAGATGAATTATAAATAGAAAGGAGTTTGAGCTCAAAGCCTTATGTTTTTCTTTCAAAAATGCATTATGCAATCTCTAAATGCAGCTATATGCAGACTCTTAGGACTTGTCACTGATTTAGCAAGTATTGCAACATTTTTATCATCATTGGGAACTTTTGGAATAGATACCATCTGATAGTACAACCATCACTTAATACCCATTGATATTATGAAAGTATGAATACTATGTTTTATTGAAATGTCAAAAATAGACTTAGGCATCAAGGCATAAAAGCCTGGATAAAAATAGTCACCTTCCTTTTAATATACCAGATTCTGAGTAAGACAAGATATTGGACCCGCAATGACCTTGAAAATTCATATCCTTGGGTACATTTATGATTTGTATACCTTAGTGAGAATCTGGATCAGAAAATAGACAAGGAAATTGTGTCAAACTCACCGTAGTTTACACATAACAAAGATCAAGATATATGCGGCTATCCACCCATAGTGGCAGCTCTTACCATAAACATCCGAGTTAGGCAAAATTTATAGGTTTATTTGAAACAATCACCATACACAGAAAATTAAGAAAATAGTATGCCCCCAATCCTCGCAACTCTTTATCTTTGTGCAGACATCATTGAGAAACTAAGAAGACATAACAATTTATGAATTGAGAATCCATCAAATGAAATTTATAATTACTTAGATGCCCCTAGTTGAAAACATTATCAGGATATTAAAGAATCATAATCAAACCATTATCAAACTATGTGTTTAAGCAGTACTTTTTCATTCATCTGTCAAACACAGTAAAGATTCATCAATTAGAAAATTTAGAATATAAGCAATATGGTGTTCCATGTCTATGCATGATAAGATAATCCATTCCTTTTTGTGTTCCAGTATAGCCTTGTAGGAACTCTGTTAATGTAAATGTCATGTCTGGACATGTGATGCTTGAAAAGACACCTGTGTTTTGAAAAGTGACATTCTTTTGCATGTATCGAGAAACATTGTGTCTATGAGGCACACCATCCTAGAGCAACCTAGCAACCACAACTAACTATACCAACAAAGATGCCCCCAGTGTAGAATGACCTATTCCTAAGATGTAAAGATAGACAAATCCCAAGTGAGGTTAAGATAGTAATGTAGGAAAATGAAGTCAGTGTATGAGCATAGGCAAAATTATGAAGGCCTATTATCAGTAGTGCATTGATAGATGGAGTGTAGAACACAAGTGACACCTGATTACCAGGTTTTCACCACTTGGCAAGATTCCTTTCATTCTTTTTGCTACCAAGATGCCTGTTTTACCAGGTGCTCATCAAGTTACTTTTCTCTTTTTTCAATTTTTTTTCAATTTTTTCTTTTTTGAATTTTTTTGTAGTATCAAGGCACCTGTTTACCAGGTTTTCACCAAGGATACTCATTTTGTAGGACCTTTTCCACTATTTTTGGATTTCTTTAGGATCAATTTTCTGAATGTTTTTGGTATTTTGCAAGAACTTTTTGCTGTACAGGCTCTGCTAGCCGAACATTAAGCATAGAACCGCTTCAAATGTAGAGTGTTGATAGGGTCTGGAAGAATGTCTCCCTCAGGTGTAGCTAATTGATAAGCTCTAGTCCCAAAAGTAGCAGTGATAACATAAGGTCCTAGCCAGTTAGGTTCAAACTTTCCTTTCTGCTCTATGTTAGGTTGATTCTTAGGATCCTCTTTGAGGATGAGATCTCCTACTTCAAATTTGCGTGGCTTGACCTTCTTGTTGTAACCTTTGTAAATCCTTTCTTGGTACACTTTGAGGTGATCAAACACTTGTTTCCTACGCTCATCTAGGAGGTCCAGAGAATTTATCCTATCTATTGGGTACTGCTCATCAGTAATCAGTCCTTGTAAAGATATCCTCAAGGATGGGATTTCAACCTCAATAGGTAGTACTACCTCAATGCCTAGAGAAAATGGTGTGGCCCCAGTTGGTGTCCTAATGCTTGTTCTATAGGCCCATAGTGCCAGATTTAGTTGTAGATGCCAGTCTCTGCCAGACTTGCTCAAAGTTTTGTGTAGAATTTTGAGAATATTTTTGTTTAATGCCTCAGCCTGTCCATTACCTTGAGGGTAATAGATTGAGGAGAAATGTTGAGTGATATGGAACTATTCACAGAGGTCATCAATGTCTTGATTTTTAAATTGGCCCCCATTGTCTACCACAATTGAAGAGGGTATCCCATATCTACAAATAATGTAGTTCAGGATGAACATAGCCACCTGTTTGCCAATGGCTTTGATTAGCAGTAGGGCTTTGACCCACTTTGTGAAATACTCAATGGCTGTAATGATAAACTTGTCTCCATTTGAAGAGTTGGGATATATTTGTCCAACCAAGTCAAAGGCCCATTGCTGAAATGGCCAATGTGTTATGAAAGGTATCAGTTCTCAGGCAGGAGCATGAATAAGGTTTCCATGTGTCTGGCATTTAAGACATGCTTTTGAAAATTGAATAGCATCTTTCTCCATGGTAGGCCAATAATAGCCTACTCTGAGTAGTTTCTTGGTTAATGAAAAGTCATTTGAGTGTGATCTGCATACACCTTCGTGGACATCTTTTAATGCTAGATCAGACTCTTCAAGTTCTAAACACCGAAGAAGTGTACCATAAAGATTATGTTGATATAGGTTGTTAGTTATGAGGATGTAATGTGATGCTATCCTAATCAGGGATCTTTTCTCATTTCTGGATAGATTGGCAGGAATGGTTTGGTTGGAAAGGTATGCAATGATACTGGCGTATTGAGATGGATCTGGGGTATTTAAGGCACATATTACCTGGTATTCAAGGGTAGCAAAGGTAGGATAGGATATTTCTTCCCCCAAGAAGTCATAGTGAAATTGATGATCCTCTAGTTCTAACATGGATACGAAGGTAGCCATAGCATCTGCAACTTTGTTATCTAATCTTGGTATCTACTGGAAGGTGATGAAGACAAAGTATTTCTTTAGATCATCAAATATTTTCTTGTAGGGCATCAACTTTTCATCTTTTTCTTGATACTCTACATTGACTTGATTGATAATTAGTTGGGAGTCACCATACATGTGTAACTCTATGATCATCCATTCTATGGCTAGCTTGAGGCCATTGACCAATGCTTCATATTATGAGATATTGTTGGTGCATGGAAACATTAATTTGTAAGATTTGGGAATCTTGTATCCTTGTGGAGTTATGAAGAGAACCCCTGCTCCAGATCCTTGTTGAGTGGATGAACCATCAAAGTACATCCTCCAGGGATGTTTAGTGAGATGCATGATTGTTTCATCAGGAAATTTGATTAGTAAAGATTCATCATCCTGGAGTGGTGAATCAGCCAATTGATCTACAAGTACCTGTCCTTTGATAGCTCTCTATTTGACATACTCAATGTCAAACTCACTTAGAATTAGGACCCATTTTGCCAAACATCCTGTTAATGCTATTCTACTCAAAAGATACTTTAGAGGATCAATCTTAGCAATGAGCTTTACTGTATGAGAGAGCATGTAGTGTCTCAAGTTCTGTGATGCAAAGATGATTTCTAAGTATACTTTTTCAATAATGCTATAATTGAGCTCATAAGTGACTAGGGTTCTACTAATGTAGTAGATAGCTCATTCTTTCTTCATTTCATATTCTTGTGCCAGTAATACTCTTAGGGAGGTAGCTGTAGCTGAAATGTATAGGAGTAAGGGTTTACCATGAATAGGTGCCATAAGAATAGGTGGAGCAGCTAGATACCCCTTCAATTCTCTAAATTTTGCTTCACAATGTTCATCCCATTTGAATGCAACCCCTTTATGTAGTATCTTAGTAAAGGGTTGTGCTTTATCTACAAGTTGGGACATGAATCTCCTGATAGACTGGAGTCTCCCTTGTAGCATTCTCATTTGACTGATATTACATGGAGGAGTCATCTCTAGGATAGCTTTTACCTTTGCAGGATCTACCTCAATTCCCTTTGCTGATACTATGAATCCTAGGAGCTTGCCTAATTGGACTCCAAAAGCACATTTCTTTGGATTGAGCCTGAGTTGAAATTGTTCCATTCAATCCAATATCTTTCTTAGGTCAGTGATGTGAGTACTTCTCTCCTTAGATTTAGCCAATGTGTCATCGACATAGTCCTCCATATTCTTGTGCATCATGTCATGGAATATTGTTGTCATGGCTCTTTGATATGTTACACCGATGTTCTTTAACCCAAATGGCATGACGTTCCAGCAAAATGTGCCCCACATGCATGTGAATGCGGTTTTATCTTGATCCTCAGGGGTGATCTTGATTTGATTATAGCTTGAGAATCCATCCATTAATGAATACATCTGGAAGCCAACTGTGAGGTCTATGATCATGTCAATGTTTGGTAGAGGGAAATCATCCTTCAGACATGCTTTGTTGAGGTCTCTGAAGTCTATATAGATCTTGATAGATTTATCATATTTAGAAATTAGGACCACATTGGAGATCCATGCTGCATAGGCAATGACTCGAATAAATCCAACTTTTAATAACTTTTCTAATTTTCCTTTTACCAATAATGCAACATGAGGATGCATCTTTCTAAGTTTTTGTTTCATGGGCTTGATCCTAGGAGATATAGATAAAAGGTGCATGATGAGATTAGGATCTAGCCCTGGCATATCAGTGTAAGACCATGCAAAGTTGATCTTTTTCTCCTTCAGGAACTTTGTGAACTGTACCTTTTCTTCTTTTGATAAAGATTGTGCCAGATGAACTATTTGAGGATTTTCAATCATGCCCAAGTTTACTAGCTATGTTGGTTCAATCAATACCAAAGATCTCTCCTAAAAGTTCTTAGGGAGGATATCAAGAGTCTCATCCTTTGGCACCTCTAAGAGGTTTTCACCATTGGATATGTCTTTGTTCTTTACTATTTTGGGATCAGATACTGCCACAGATTGGTTTTCACCATCAGTCCACTTTTTCTTTTTATTTTTCAGTTTGTGACTAAGAAACGTGATGTCCTCCTGTGACATGTTCTTGCTCCTTGCATTGGTGGAAGAAGGGTGAGGTTCACAAGCATTAAGGTAACAAGATAGGGAGTGGTCATTGAGAAATTTGAGGATAGGAGTAGGAACTGTTTCAGTCCAATCAATTAGGTCTGGAAGTACCAATGTTAGGGAGTAAGATTCTGGGAAGGACAACATTGTGTTAGCATCACAATTGTTAACTGACATGACACGATCTGTTAAGTTAACATCTTCAATATTTAAATCAATAAGAGTAAGATCATTGTTAAAAGGGTCATTGTCAGTTATATATGGATCAAACTTTAGTGACTCGTCAGTAGATATATCATCATCATCCCTTTGTAAAAGGAGGCTTCTTGCTTGTAGCCTATGAAATTCTTGTAGACTTATGTATTCACCAGTGTCTCCGTCAATGATCGGGGGAAGGAAATCTTCTTCTGCTTCAAGAGGATCAGTATCATTGAAAGGAGTGTCCATTCGTTTACTAGGAGCTAAGGAAGCTACAAACATGTGAATTGTATCTATTCCATTATCCTCAGAGGAAATAGATAGCCGATCCCACTCATAGTCATGAGAGTCTATGACATCATCATCAGATCTATTTAAATATTTAGAAATGTTTATTTGATGGACTCAGTTAGCTGCTTGTAGATCAAAGTGAGGTAGATCAAGAACATGTGAAATTGTGACCAATTGCCCCCAGTTAGGATGTAGATTTTGTGGCCAGGGCTCCTCTTGAGTGATCATTGCTATGGTGTCTCCTACCTGTTGAATGGGAAGTTGTGCTAGAAAAGTAGCGTGAAGATCCTGTGGTACCTCAAAACTAGGTACATAGCATTCTCCTTGGTATTGAGGATTCTCTGTACCAATATGTAGTAATCTCTCATAAGGCCATGGTTCTGATATTATCTCATCTATTTTATCAGTCCCTGTCTTAGAAGGTGGACTCTCTTTTGAAGTAGGTTTGTTGGATTGAGTATTAAAACCCAGTCCTATTTTATCTCTGTTGAGGAAAAACTCCATGGGAATAGGTTCAATGATCCCTCATCCTATGTCATTTAGGGGTCCCTTTACTTTGTAACCCATTTGTTTGAGGAAATCATATCCCTTTCCATACTGCTCTGGGGATATCTTCACATGTTTAACCTTAGATTCCACAGGTTCTCCTTTGTAAAGCCAGTCCAAGACTACCTATTCTTCTGTTTTATCTGAAGAAGATGTGGATGCCTTTATCATGCCAGTTGCCTTGTGGACTTTTGGCTCTTTGAATGCTAGAGGTGTGAATGTTGATGATGGTTTTCCATAGGATCTTTGTGACACTAGAAGGTCTGTCAGTGAGGGAGTCAAGTCTAGTTTGTACTCCCCCATACTTGTTTCTTTGAGTTTCAAGGTCTTGCTAAACTCTTCATAACCATATCTTTGGTTGTTTCAGGAGGAACTACATCCATAGCCTCTTTGTTGTGTGGGATCATGCTACCTTCTTTGATATTGTTGCAAGTGTAGTTGGTATTTGCAGGAATCTTCACTTCTATCCCATTATGTGGGAACTTTATACATTGGTGGTAAGTGGACGGTACAGGTTGCATCTCATGAATCCATGGTCTACCCAGCAGAATATTGTAGGCCAGTGGTAGATCCAGAACTTGACATATAATATTCCTTTCAATGGGTCTGACTCTGATAGGTAGAGCAATAAGGCCCCTGGAGGATCTTTCTTCCTCATCATATGCTTTGATGGTTATCTTGTTTCTGGTGTCAATTGTTTATTCTGAGAGACCTAGTCTCCTGACAAGATCCATTGTACATATATTCAATCCCACACCTCCATCTATCAATATGCGTCTAACACAAGATTTATGAATAAGGACTTCAATATGGAGGGGTTGATTGTGTGGATGGGTCAATGACTTGTCATCCTCTTCAGAAAAGGAGAGGTAGTGTGGCGCTAAGATGTGATTGACCATAGCTTGGAACTTGTATATATCGATATCTTTTGGAATTTTAGCAGTGTGTAAGGCTTGTTCTAGGATTTCCCTATGCACCGTGGATATCTTGAGCAATTTGAAGATGAAAATTTTGGCAGCGGTTCTTTGAAATTGGTCTACCAAGTCATATTTTGCTCCAGGGATAGTGACCACGTGTTTTGCTGCTAGTTTAGGAATAGTTATAATAGGAACCTTTGATGTGGATGTCATTTTTGGAGGTCCCTTGATTGTAACTGTAGACACCCTAAAATGGACAGGCTTGCAACTTTACGTTAAAACCCTAATTTTCATCTATTAATTAATGGTTTCTTAATCATTAATTAATCATCTATTTTCTTCTAAATTCATTTCTCAAATCATCTAATCCAATCCCCAAAATTAATTAAATAATTAATCTTATTTAATTAATTAAGCTTTAATTGATTAAATTACCATTATTTAATTAATTAAACTCAATTTCCTATAGTTTAAATCAAACATTTAAACTTACTAATTATATTCTCCCAATTAAATTAATTTCAATCAAATTAATTTAATTTCATCAAATAAAGCAATTCTTAATTAAAAAGAATTCAATTATCTCA
>MU225557.1:971370-997917 GCA_018584345.1 Thuja plicata | reverse complement strand
TTAATACCACTTATTTATTTAATTAAAATAATTAATTAGTCATCCTCATAAAATATTCATTATTTTGGACAACTTAATTAATTAAATTAATTAAATCAAATTACCTCCAAAATGGGGACATTACAGATTTCATTCTTCATTTTTGTCTATCCACCGCTTGGTGTTTTCTTGTCTTTTGTCTCTTCTATGTTTTTAGGGTTAGGTCTTTTAACCATCTGAGGCTTGTTGCATCCTTATCTTAAGGATTACAAGATGGTTTAAGACTATATATATAACTCATTCTAACAGTTTTAAAGGATGATGGAATAGAATTACAAGGAAGACTACTAAAATTTGTCTAAGCCTTTGTACTAATTGTCTATGTAAATGTATTTGAAGGTTTAAGACATTACTATAGTATATTGCAATCTCTTTTTTTGCATCTTGATTGTCTCTTTTCATTTATATTATAGTTCTTGTATGTTTGTAAGGCACTTAGACATACTGATCACAAGGTGGTTGTACAATCATTTGTGAGCTCCTTCAAGGAAGAATTAATTATTTCAAGTGACCCCAGAGAACTTAGCATTAATTTAAGGATTTGATGATAGTTATAGAACTAGAGGATAATCTGTAAGGCATTTTATCTTTGTTGCAAGTATTTTATTAATCACCTTATTGTGGATTTATACCAGATATTGACTCTATAGCCCATAGGATCAGGCACTGGTTTATAGTTTTGCAAGTAATTATTCAATCATCCAGCATTTAAGAACAATCATTTAATTACATCACACTTATAAAAGAGTATACATTCACAAGCAATTGTACTCACATAGTACAAAATTCAAGTCTGTTGATTCCTTCAAGAGAGATTCAAATAGGTTATCTATCCTAAGTTCAAAAGAACTATAAAAGGAAGAAGGGTGAGATTCCTTATTGCATTACTATTTGCTATTATCAAAATACTACTTTGGCTAATTAAGTTTTGTATCAGATTATTCATAGTTATTTACTTATTTGTACTGTAAAAGTCATTCAAAAAATTAGTAAGAAGATATATTCCAGTTAAAGATACTGTCAAATCAGTAATCATTTATTGGTAATACATGCATGAGTCAGTGGATCTCAAAAAAGAAGAAGGAGGTAATAGTTTCCCTGGATATTATCAAAACCCTCATCAATTAGGTATTTCTCTTGCTTGAATCAGTTATTTCAATTTGAGAGTTATAGAGTTAAAACAAACATTCAAGCATATTGAGGTTCAACAAGAAAAATCCCTAAAAAATTGGTGACTCTGCTAGGGAATTTCAAGTAAAATTTGAAAAGAACCTTTTAAGGAATCTAGGTGTGTTTTAGAAGTCAAATCAAGTTACAGTTGAGTTTTTCTAATTTAAATTCATTCTAGTAGTACTAATATTTCCCAAATTTATAATTGGATGGTAACTCTAAAGAAAATCTTTTAAATTAGTGCATAACTGAAACATTTTTACAAATATGGATACTAGGTCAAGAATGAGTGAAAATCCAGAGATTGAGTTGGATAGTGGGATCCCCACTAGTTCAAAAACAAATATGTCTTGAAGAAAAAAGAAGAACCAAGCAAAAATCAATGATTCTTCTCCAAGAAGTGAAGAGAATAGCACTAGAAGGAAGAATACCAATCAGTCTGGTCATGAGGTAAGTGCCTTAGATTATGAAAATGTCCCAGACCTTGGACTAGAAACCTATATTGTCACTACCATCTCTAGTGAGAGAGAAGGAACTGATACAATTATCTTAGACTCTAAAGTTCCTTCTGATGAGCTTGCAGAGGAAGAAAGAATCCTCATGAAATAACTAGCCCTTATTCAACAAATGAAAAGGGAAAAAGGATCATAAAAGGAAAAAAACATGAGCAGAAGGATGTTGAAAAATATTGGAGAAGATCTTTGAGACATCAAGCTGCAAAGAATATTGAAAGGTCTCGCAGAGACCAAGAGACTCGAAGCACCCACAAAAGTTTAGGTCCTCAAAACTTCAGAGATAAAGGAAAAAATAAAGTTACAGAAACAAAAGTTGAGGAGCCAAAAAATCAAAAGAACCCGACTGAAAAAATGTCTAAACTAGACATTTACCTTGAAAAGATTAAAAAAGAAAGAGAGACTATGGCTAAGATGTTTGAGAAAGTTGAAGCAGAAGTTGATAATATAGAGATGAAGAAAAAAATTGATTTCTTACAGTCTACTACAATCTCCTTTGCTGATATAGAGAATGCTACAACATCAAAGAACAAGGATTATTCTTTCAAAGACCATAGAAAATTATTCACTCCTAAATATGCTGAAAAATTCCAAAGGAGACCACTTCTTGCAGAAAGGTACAAGCAATTTTCTTTCTTTGGAATTTTAGGTTACCCTATTGCAATACCAGAAGATATGGGAGAAAAACTTCCAAAATTTTCAGGAAATAATGTTGTAACTTGTGAAGAGCATTTAAGAATTTTTTTTGATGTAATAGATGATTTAAATATCAATCATGAAGATGTTATTATGAAATTATTTGTACAATCTCCTATAGAAGATGCTAGGGAATGGTTTAGGAGTCTATCTCATGGTTATGTAGGAAAAATGGATGAACTGATTGATTTATTCAAGGATCAATATGGTGATAAGACTAATGTAGGGTTTTTGTTGAATGAGTTTAACAATATAAGGAAGAACTCAAATGAAGAAGTAACTGATTTCAATACAAGATTCCAGCAAGCTATGCATAAGTTGTTTTAAAAAAATAAGTTGGATCAAAAGGTATGTCTTGCTACCTATCTCAATGATTTTGATTCAAAAAAGGACTATGCACTTAGAGATAAGAATCCAAGAACTTTAATAGAAGCCTACAAAATAGCTGTGAATATAGAGATGAATTGGAGGATGTCAGGAAAATTGTGTAAAAGAGAAGATCCATGTTTTAGTAGGAGTAGTCAAAAGGAACCTGAATAAAGAGAGTACAAGGCTCCACAGAATAGCAAACCATCCTACAATAATAATTATAACCCACAAAATAGGATGTAAAACTACCCCTATGGTACCCAATTTAAGGATGGTAAGCCTATTTCTCCACCAAGGAAAGACAAAGCTGAGATTAGGACTCCTGATCCCTTACATAAAAATACTATTCACATGTGCAATGATGATTTTTGGTGTGAAGTCTGTGAGGTACCATACAATCCTAATTTTTGCATTGTTTCTTTAGATTTAAAAGAAAATGAAGAGCAAGAAAAGGATGAAAATGAGTTATGTGATTATAGTATGAATAATGCTTATTCATGTCATGATATGGATTCTGATGAAGAATTTGAAAATCATGACATATATGGATCACAAGGAAGAATAGAAGTTCATCAGAAACAAATCTTGTCAGATAATGAAGAAGAAGAAAGGATTGATCACATAAGGTGTTATGCCCAAAATATTCATGAACCCTCAGTAGTGAGAAAAGCCTCTGATGAGGAAAAAGACAAAATCACTGCAGAATTAGTGGGTAAAGAAAGAAACAACTATCATCTAAGAAACATAGTTGTGGGTAATGTTGGTAGTCATCCATCAGGCATTTTTGTAAAAGAAAAGAAATAGATGCCAAATATGTACCTAAGAAAGATGGACCTGGGTAAAATGCAAATAAACCTAAGGTCAAGATAGTAAACAAAGATAATGAACCAGAAGATGTACATGTAGAAAAGGATAAAGAGCCAAAAGCAAGTTCTTCTTCCCCCAAAATAGAGAATAAGAGATCTAAGAAGGAAGAACCTGTTATGCCCTGCATACCCGTCCCTACATTTTGTGGGAAAAATTTTGGGTCCCCCTTTTTTTTCTTTTTCCTTGTTCCTTTTTCTTTTGTTTTTCTCTTTTCTTTGCTTCTACAAGGGTCATTTTATTTTCCTTTTCATTTTTCCTTCCTTCAGGACCCGGTCCTGGAGTTTGTTTGTCTTCTTTATGCTAACCGGATTTTTGGGCTCCAGGTTTCTTTGCCACCACTACCTCTTTGTTAGAGGGTGTGTTCGCAAGGGATCCCTGAGCCCAGAGTTTGGAAGTATGCCTTTCCTAGGATTTTTGAAAGGAAGCATGATGTGTTTTACCTTGGGGGTATAAATAAAGTTTTACTTGTCACTTTCACATTTATCGTGAACAAGAGTTACCCAGAGTGATTAAGAATGAAATTGGGATTAAGTGTGAATTGCTTTGAGAGAATTCAATGTTGCTTTGCAGTTGAGCTGGTGTTCATGTTTGTGCATATTCATCTTCTTTGCAAATTTTTGAGTGTTTGTGGTTGGTAAAAGCTCCTTGATTTTGCGGGGCACCTCCCATACTCTTCCTCCTAGGTTTCATGGTGTTAAGGTAGGTCCTTCATCTCTCCTTTCTATTTTTTCTTTGTTTTGTGCTTGTGCTTTGTTTTCCCTCTTGGTTTTGTTCTTGTTTTTCTTTGTTCTTCTTTCCGGTTTGTCTTTACCTCCCATTGGTGGGATGGCTTTGCAAGAAGGTTATCTGCCTTCCTTGTGTTGGGTCTTTCCCTATAAATAATGTGTATTAATGTAGATACTATAAATTATTGTAGTTTCTATGTAGGGTGTCATAGTTTCATTGTAAATGGTAGGTAGTCCTTAGAGTAAGAGTAGTTCTTGTAAATGGCATCATTTTTCTGGCTTCCCCTATATATTTGGTCTATGCATTGTCCTAGTAGCCCTCCCTATGGAAAGCTCATCATGCTCTACACGTCATAACCCAAATTTCAAGCTTTCCTACATGGTTTCTGCCTAGCTCAAACTCGACACATCACTTGTTCAAGCCATGGTGGTTTTCTCTCTCCTCTTTCACTTCACCATTGATGACAGGATTAATTTCCCCATGAGTGAGCATTCAAAAAACATCCCATCTGATATTCATTTTGCTTGTGTCAACATAAATATAGCCATTAAGAGCCATTTTGCCATCTATCGCGTGACCACATGACAACCCATGTCAGCCAAGTATGGCTCACTACTCGATCACTTTGATAATGGATAGTTTCTCCATAATTCAGGTGTTGAGAATTCCCTGGGCCTTCATCCTATTTTTTTGCCTAAACTAAAACCACAGAACCTTCGGGTGTTGATCAGAATCTAGTCATTGTTAAATTTTATATTCCAGGATTTTGATGCATACTAACATCTTTTGGAATAGGTGCAAAATGGCGGTGAACTCTCTGGAGTCTGAAAAAATTTCTTATATTATTTATTACATGTATTGAAGATTGTCCGGTCTTACAGATTGTAGGTTATCCAATGAAATGTCTGAAGTTGAAACTCCTCCTAGAAGTTTGGAACTTCCAACGACCTCCACTCAGGCCGCCACAGAAAAGAAAGTAGAAAAGATGCTGGCCAAGCTTCCATTAACTTCCAAATAGCCAAGAGAGGGTGTTTTTGTGGGATATAAGGTGGATTCCAAGCTATAGGATATCATAGATATAGAGCCCAGACTATTGGTTGAATTGTAGGGCATTGTCCAAATGATGTACCAACAAAGGGCTACTAGAGATAATATGGCAAAGAACATGGCCGCTTGCGGCATCATCAAAGATGCATGTTTCCCTTGCTCGGTGCAAGCACCAAAGCTGATCCTACAACTTTCCAAGCTCTATAATGCCCCTAACCGGGGTGTTTTTCTTGCAGATTCTCTACCATTGAACTACCCGATGGCCATTTTTACTCTAGATGCCACCACTTTTTCTTCAGGGCAGGGAATCCCCTAGTTCAATGGAGCTATTGTTAGCTCCCAGTCAACATCACTAATATAATTTGAGGACACGACCATTCTCACCCAGCAACATCTCCATACTCACTGGCTGAAGTTCCCAAGAAGGGACTACAAGAAGATGAAGCTGGAAATTCCCCGCGGAGACTTCAAAGAATGTATACAAGTGGGAATCATCTTTTTGTGTAGGATATTTGGAGAACCCCATGCTAGGGACTTTTCAACATGGATGTATTATTTCCTCTACTGCATCACCACCCATAGTCAGACCTTTAACTGGGAAAGTATTATCACCAATCATGCAAACTTCCAATTGAAGAACGTCCTCTGCAATTCAAAGTTCCACATGACGTCCTACGTGTTATGGGCACTTGCACAATAGAGACCCACTTTTTAGGGTTTAAAGATAGTGGGCATCCTTGGGAATGGTCTTGGACAGCTTGTCCCATGGGAACATTATCCCCAGATATAATGGGAAGCTAGCTTCCCCCATTTTTGTAGGGTAAATGACACGTTCATTTACCATAACATTTTGACACTTACTCAGGATTTTGGGCATCGGTTGCCACAGGAGGTGATGATCTTGGTAAGCACATACAAAAATTATTTCATTTAGTTCCAGCCACATACTTATATCAGGGTGACAGGATTCTCTGGGAAACCCTACCTACTCCCCAGGCATTATGGGGATAGGATCATTCTTTTGGAGTTCTGCAGGAAAATCCTGGAACTCCATGCATTCTTTGCCTTGAAGAAAGTTACATCCATTCTATTCCCAATCACTTGTGGGAACTATTCTTACAGTCTTGCAGTGGGTAAGGAGGCTAGAAATGAACTAAAGAGCCTGGGACTGGTGGAATTCCACCTTGCTAGAATTAATTTCTATCCGATTGATAAAATATATGTGACATTGCCCCGAGTAGCCGCTCCACACAAATTTCATATTGAAGATTTTTGGGCCTGACACCATTCATAGATGTCCAAAGGTGTGATGAAGAGCCTCAACCTTCGGGGCTTCCTGTAAGATTTTTTAGATAGTGGGCCTCTAGAGGACCCAGCATACAAAGACCAAGGGATCGACAAGTTGGATCTCCCTCCAATGGATTGGGAGAACCCAGAGAATTTAACAATTGAGTATGTGATTTGAGACATCAT
Source organism: Thuja plicata (assembly GCA_018584345.1). Classification (NCBI taxonomy): domain Eukaryota; kingdom Viridiplantae; phylum Streptophyta; class Pinopsida; order Cupressales; family Cupressaceae; genus Thuja; species Thuja plicata. The sequence goes on along the minus strand of MU225557.1, from coordinate 991,018 downwards.
AGAGAATAGTCATAAATATTTTGAGGGGATATGCAAGAGAAGCACCTGTAAGGGTCCAATCTTGCGGGGATCTACTTCAACCTCTGGAGCCATGGGGCCAAGTAAGGATAAGGGGAAAGAGAAAGAAGGTACCCCAACACAAGTTACCCCACTCCCCATGTTGGAGAAAATTCATGAGTAGTTGGAGGCATCAAGGAAGATGAGCCAAAAACTTAGCACGCAGCTTACCCATGGTTTTCCAATCACTCCAGTGGGATCTTCTCATCTAGTAGGATCCCCTTCATTAGCAACACTCATGATCCAGACGACATTCGTGGAGGCAAAGTCTATAGACATTCTGGATGTTGGGGATTCATTGCAATTAAGAAGGAATAAGAAAAGGGTAGACCATACCCCAAGCACAGACATGGGCCCCAACATACCCAACATTCCCCCGGTGGAGACCATTCCATAATCCCTTGAACAAGAGAATCCCCCAGAGACCTCCCCTCCACACAATGATTTTGATTATCTTTTTGGGATAGACAAGCTTATGAAATTTGAGGGGGAGATAGGAAAGGTGGTGGAAGAAATAGCCACACAAGAAGTAGAGATAATCCCCAATGAAGGGGAGACATGAGAAAAAGAGATGGTCCTAGAGAAAGAGGTCTAGGAACTAGAAAAAGAGTTAGAACAAGAAGAAACATAGAAGGATCCACAAGATGTGGAGGAAACACTAGTCCAGGGGACTGAGAAAAATCAAAGGAAAATAAATGATGAGCAGTCAACAACTGGGGAAACCATAACTAAGGGATCAACCGTACCCCCAACCATCATGCTACAAATGCATTTAGTTACTACAGGTGATAAAGTGCCCTAGAACACCAAATTCAGCGAGGTGATCTCAGTGACCTAACAGTCAAATATTGGCCAGAAACCTCCACCTCCTTTAGAAGATGTGCCCATGGAGAAGGATGTCCCAGCGATGGACGCCAAGGAAGATCAACAACAACAAGATGGGAGGGATAACCTTGATAATGTGGATATAGAAACCACAGATGCTGAGAGAGATGGGGAAAACCCCAATGACACAAATAATTCTGGTATCAGTGAAGATTAGGTCCCTAACACCACAAATGAGGATGCCACCATGGTGGGAGACACTAAAAACCCCAGGGAATAGGAAAAGGAGAAAGAGTCTGATGTGACCATGAATACCACATATACAACAAAGCCACCCTAGCCGCTACAATGGCTGGTGGAATATAGAAATAGAAATCTCTTAGTGGTATCAAGTATTCTCCTATCATTGGCTGAGATGATGGCCCAGAAAGTAGAGGCTAAAAATTCCAAGAAGGCCCGGACTGTCCACACCCTTTGGACCGGTCCAGGCAGAAATACAGTTACAATAGTTGTAACCCCTCCCCTAGAAATAGATGTGGCAACAATAAGGGCTGAAGACTATGTAATTGTAGAAGTGCCTCTGGGAGGAGAGATAAGCAGGGAGAGTTGGACCTACTTAGAGAAGCCACCCAGGTAGTTGAGGCCCAATATGATAAATAGGCGCAGAAGTTAAAGGAGGAAAGAGAGAAAAATGAAAATCTGCCTGAACTTCTCACTGAACTTACACAGCCACTAGCGAAAATCCATCCGCAAGCCTATACCTCCAGACCACCACTTCCACAAGGTGACATGGATGCTCTTAGGTCCATTAAAAAGAAGGCACAAGCTGTAGATGGGTGGATTGTGGAGTAGATCAAGGTCGTAAGGTAATTCTTAGAAGCAACACTCCTAACCTTTATTTGGTCAATAATCTTTTGGGCCACATAAATGGTGTCATCATCCTATGGGAAAGGGACATATAAAAATATGAAGAGTGGAGGAATAGATTGGAAGAAGTAATAAAATTTAGGGATGAATCCACCATAGAGGCTAGAATTTTGAGAGAAGAGCCCTTCAGATTCCTTTGGGCCCAGCACTCCAGACTTGTCCTCAAAATTGAGGTAAGAAATTAATTGGTTACGGCCCTAAAGGATAAGATCATGGTGGTCTGGTATCCTTTGCACCTATATAAATAATTCATTGGAAGGGTTTCATAGGTTGATCCCTTCACCATCGGGACTTGTGCCCTAAAGGATTATGTCCAGAGTAAATTTGATGAGTTTATGGAGTCTCAATATGAGTCTGCCGGGGACTTCGATCGAGGAAAAATGTCAAGAATATCCGAGATGATGCTCTGGGCTCATGACTCTATAAAGATAGTCAAATAATTCTGGGATAGGGCTAGAGATATCAAAGAAAGATTCAGAATTATCAGTGGCTGATGGGATAGTGTCAAGGAAATAGATAGGGATGGAATTAGAAAATTTTTGGAGGCCTTCAAGAATTAAAAAGGATAGTAATGTTCTCCAGAATCTAGAGATTTTCACCAATAGGATGCAATTTTTGTAATTATTTATTCTTTGAGCATAATATCCCAGACTCTAGAATTCTGGATCTAAAGTTTTGTATTCTTTCACAAGTGACCCGTGTCTAGGCTCCCTAGAGCCGACCAGTCATTGTCACATAGTTAATAAGGGGATATGCAGGTGGTTGATCCCAATAAGATATGTTAGATAGAGGGATGGCTCTGATAGGTGATTCACCCAAGGCACCGCTCCAACATTAACTACCTGGTGTCTTGAAGATAATGAGCCACATTTTGCATTGATGAGCCATGTTGCCTTGAACTCCAGAAAGATTGGATTTCTTCTATTCTTACTCTGGAACTCTTCTCGATGTCGATTCTTCAAACTTTTTTTCTTGTCTTCTTCCTCCATCTTGTTAGACCTCTTCTCTTTTAGAGGTGAATGTAAGTGGTGTAGGTAGTACCAGCCACCAGATAATGTATTTTAATGTTGAGTGTGAAGTTAGATTAGGTTAAGTTTTAGGGAAAACTATGTGTATAAATAAGAGGTCCGACCTCATAACAAGGGTCAGTGAAATTGATGATTTTGGTAGTCCAATACTATTAGAATTTCATTTCCAGTAGTTGTAGGAGCTCAATGCTCATTAGTTCTTAGTTGCTAGATGCTCCCTTGGAGCCATTGATGTACACACTAGTGATGCTGGAACACTTTGTTAATGAAGAAGGAAGAACAATTTTTGGAGATGATGTTGTTGATGTTCTGATCTCTGAGTTAGTAATATCTCTTTTGTGTTGTATGTTTCTAATGTCCTTTTCTCTGATGTTTGGCTTAGATTAATGATCTTATTTCCCCTTGCTATTGAATATGTATGAACTACTAGTTATGTATGCATTCAGTATTTATTTTAGTTCATTAGAGCATTGTTGATGTTAGCTATATATATTGCATAACTATAAGTAGAAGTAACAACTCTAATCCCAGTCTATCTTTTGCTATTTATTTGGTAAACTTAATGTGCTTGCAGAAAACCCTGAACCATCACCGAAATCCCCAAAGAAGATGAGTCAAAAATAGCTATCCCCCTTAACAAAACATTCACTTTCTCAACTTAGCTCCCTGCACCGTCAAGAATCGACACTCTGGTGATTGAAGGCCTGAAGAATTTATTCTTCAAAAAACCTTTACATGCAAAGTTGTTCGGTACCCTGGTACCCGATGATAGCTTAGCATCTATTGATCAGACCAGTCACAAAGTCCCATCAATATAAAATGGTACTAGAAGAAGGGCTTGAGCTCATCCCCTTTAGAAGATTTCAATTTTACACTACTCGAGGGTTCCCCAAGCCATAGTTTTAGGAATCAAACTTTTAGTGGGATAGGTTCTTTTTCACCCTTACATTTTGAAAGAATCCTTAGATCAGCCCTGAATCCTGGAAATTTTGTTGAACTTGAGCCTCCTACTTGAAAGAAAAGGACCCTGCAACCCAAGCTAGCCAACCTTATCTAGAGATTCACTACACCTCATAATACCCAAGTCCCTTACATAATCTTGGAGATCAGTGCTCAAACTAGAAAAAATCTAAAACCCCCAATGGCTACTTACTTTGGTAACAATGGGTCCCCTATGGTAAATTCCCTGGTGCAACCAATGATCTTCCTCCACATCCAAAGAAGATCTACCCCAGATATGAGCATCTTGGCCCACGAACTACCAAAGAACATCTCTAGGCCTATAAAGATGTAATAAACCAACACTGGATACAACATCAAGATGTTGTTACCTAGATGTTCCCTCTATCCCTAGGATAGAATGAGTTAAACTGGCACCTCAACTTTCCATCCAACTCTATCAACATTTGGAAAGATATGGAAGATGCCTTCCAAGCGGCCTTCCACATTCACGTGGACCTAGCATTGTCCCATAGCCATTTTATCCCTATCTAGAAGGAACTAAATAAACCACTCACCACATTCAACCATTGGTTCCAATGCACCTTGAAGTGGTGTATGGGCCCCTTCATCCCATCCATAGATGTGACCATCCAGACATACCTAAATTCTATGAACCCTTTCCTTGCCACTCTCCTCTAGAGAACCACCACTGCAAATGACAAGGATACTCTAGCGAAGGTTTACAACCTAGCCCTGGAGTTGTCTTGTGGTTTGAGAAAAGCTCCTAGTGGGATTAGACATAACATACCTTTCAACATGATACCTAGCAGAACCCCTTACATTGGGGATACAACCCCAATTTGGCAATGGATGCCCCAACAATGTCCATGGGCCCACCGCCGATAGACCAGAAGGCCCGGTATGTATATCCATCGCAAACACAGACTATGTCAGGTCTGGAATACAATCCCTAGAACCAGCCATAACAAATGAAACAACCATTGACACAACCCTCTGGAGTACCTTTCTTCTAGTCGTCCACGGCTGGAAGACTTTTGTCCTTGACTCCGGGAGCTATTGTCACTTTCCTTGAGAACCCACAACAACAAAAACCATCACATTATGACATGACTGCCCAGCTGTCCGCTAAGGTTGAATCCCTCTAGTGATTAGTGTCCTCACTAACTACAGACATGGGACAACTGAAGGTGGGTCCTTCCACACCTAATAACTCCAATTCCCAGAGGGGAAATGTTTTCTCTGGACAACAAAATACCAATTCTGGGGGAAGGAACTACAACAATGTGCCTTAGCCCAATCAACAACAATGGAACACTAATGCAAATATCAAAGGTCCTCCTCCAAATCAAAACACCACTTAGGGTGGTGCTGGACCCAGTCATTCTACATAGCTTGCATAATTCCACCCCTTGACCAACTGGTGTAGATTGCATGACATCGGCTCTCACTCTGAAGTGAAACGTGCCACACTTGAAAAGATCATCATGATATCCCAGTCAGACAGACAACTACCTATTGATCCTACCTCCCTTTAGTCATCCACATCAGAACCTAATCATAGTGCCTTAACTTGTGAGACTGTCTTCTTCAGGATAGATGAAGAGGATGAAGAAGATCCCAAACTATAGGGGTTCTTTAATGAATCTATCCCAGCCTTCAAGGCCAATGCCTTCACCATCCCATGGAGTCCCTACAACACTCAGAGTCAGGCTGGTAAAGGACCAATTTACATGCCAACACCTCCCAAAGATACCCCTCCCCGAGATAATACAAATGATCACTCCTTCCCTCTGAATGTACCTAGATCTTACCAAGCCAAGGACTCGGCTGGGGGAAGTCAATTTTACCTGGGGGGACAATTTGACATCACTAAGGTGTTAGAGAACACCACCACCTCCATGAATTTGATGAAGGTTTTTCTGAATTCTCCTGATTAGAAGAAGTACCTTTTGAAGCTCTTGGGAAACCTAGAAGCCATCAGTCATCCACCAAAGACTGCCACATTTGACGATGCCAACTTGGCTGTCTTCTTGGGAAATATAGAGGATCCTCCCTTCCTACTAGGCTTAAAAATTCAAGGGAAGAACCTGCACAACTTCCTGGTAGATTCTGGTGCTTCGAGCAACGTCATGCCTTTATCCATATGCCAGAAGCTTGAACTCACTCCCACTCCATCCAAAGGCATAGTAATCCAATTGGACAAGATTGCAGTAAAAATGGTAGGTGAGATGAAAAATGTCTAGATTTAGCTCATCCAAGACCCCAAGATATCAAATGCAATCGACATCCAAGTGGTAGACATCCTCGAGACCTATGGGATGTTGTTAAGTTAGAATCAGTCTAAGGCACTTAATGAGTATTTCTCCATAGAATTTTCCAACTTGTGGCTCCCCTGGAAGGGGATATCAAACCAAATCTGGGTGGAGAGTGAACCAAGAACAAAGGAATCCCTCACCAAAGCTGGGAGGGTAAATGAAGTCCTTTTCTCTGAATCTTCCCCTGGGATGTACTGACCCCTAGAAATCCTAACATTTGATTTCACCCTTGGGGAAGATCTTGTAGTCTCTTAGTGAATTTAGGACCTAAACAAGAATTTGAGGTGTGAGGTAAACTCACAAGGTAGCACAAACACTCCAGCCACTCTCCTATTTGACACTTGGTGCTAGGTACACTACCAAAAACACTCTAAACTAGAGTGTGAGTCTTGCATTACCATTTCTACCTACCATATCAATGCCCTCTTAGAGAAACAACAAAAGGTTAATTCACTTGGACCAAGTAATCCATCCAACGGTACACCTAAGGTGCCACTTGTCCAGGAATCTAAACAACAGATTTCTCCAAAGAGGAATCTCACCCATGCACCATCAGAGCTAGAGGAATCACCTCCTAACCCTCCCAAATTCAATCCAAACACCACTTTGCCTTCCCATCCCCAGAAAATGAACAATCACTTGTGGATCCTAAAGTTTGATGGATCATGGTCTAAAAAAGCCTATGGGGCCAGAGTAGAATTGATGAACCCATGGGGGAAATCCTTCCTTGTGTCCTATAGGTTGCAGTTCAACTACACCAATAATGTTATAGAGTACGAGGCCCTAGTCTTGGGACTCTACTTTACATCAAGAAAAGGGATCACCTGCCTCTAGGCATTGGGTGATTCAGATCTAATAGTTAAATAGGTTCGGAGCCAATATACATGTCATGAAAAAATGTTTGCTGCAAACCATAATTAGGTGTGGAGCCTAATCGAATACTTTGATGCTTTTGGCATTGAACTTATTCCCCAGAAATGTAACTATGTCCTAGATGCCCTTTTCATATCTACCAGTACCCTCAAGCCAATGTCTGGCTATCGGCTCCAAAAATTCTCTATTGAAATGGTCCCCACCCCATCCATCCTGGATGATATCACCCGCTTTTAGGTTTTTGAGGATGATCAACATTACCTAGCCTTTATGGCCAATGTTGGCATTTTCAAAGATCAGATAGTGGAGGAAAGAGATCATGACGATACCCGGTAGGGTAAACAAGATGATGAGATAATAAACCTACCATCCAAAACCATCCCTAAAGGGATGGTAGCTCTAGAATGCATCTTTGATTTGGACCCTCAGGCCTGAGAAAAGATATCATCCCCCTCTGAGGGAGGAAAATTTTAGAAAATTAACATCGGCTAGTCTAATGAACAAAAATTTGTGCACATTGGTACCTCCTACTTCCCAGAGGAGAAGGAGAAGATTCTTGCAGTTCTTTGAGAATACATTGATGTTATTGTGTGGGGGTATGAGGATCTTAAGACCTATGACACATCCATAATGACTCATAATATCCCACTTAAACCAGACGCCAAGCCCTTTCAGCAAAAGCAAAGGCTAGTAAACCCATTGATCAAACCTCTAATTCATCAGGAGGTTCAAAAAATGCTATCAGCTCAAATTATCTTTCCTATCTAAAACACAACCTGGGTTGCCAACCACATCCCTGTGTGAAAGAAAAGAGGCAAAATTTGCCTATGGGTGGATTTTTTCAATCTATATAAGGCATCCAAGAAGGAGAATCACCCTCTTACCTCATTAGATAAGGTGCTTCAAATTGTTAATGATTCCCAAATCATGTCCTTCCTAGATGGGTACTCCAGATACAACTAGGATATGGTTAAGTATGAAGATAGAGACAAAACAATGTTCACCACCAAGTTGGGAACATTTACATATTGGAGGATGCCCTTCGGCCTGATCAACATGGGGGCCACATTTCAAAATTCTATGGACAATGCGATTGAAGGCCTAGTTAACAAATGCATAATCATCTATATGGATGATTTGACAGTCTTTTCTCGGGACATGCATGATCACTCTGGCCACCTCACCCAAATGTATGAGCGATGTCTCTAGTATGGAATTTCCCTAAACCCTAATAAATGCATATTCAGGGTCACCAAAGGGAAACTTCTTGGGCATATATCCTCTGAGAAGGGGATATCCATTGACCCTAAGAGAGTTGAAGCATAGTTGAATTTATAGATGCCCGACAGTAAGAAAGAAATGAGATATTTCTTCAGAAAGATAAACTTTGTCCAAAGGTTCATTACTAGATTCGCAAAGATAGTTAAAACACTCAATGACATGATGAAGAAAGATACCAAGATTGAGTGGAGCCCTGAAGAAAAGCAAGATTTTTCTTAGATCAAGAAAACCTTAGTGGAGGCACCCATCCTGGAAAGTCCAGACTATTCCCTCCCATTCCACTTTTACTCCTTTGCTTCACCCCACTCTATAGCTATAGTCCTAACCTAGAAGGTTGAAGGGGAACAATGACCCATTTATTTCATGAGCTCCACCTTCAAGAATGTTGAAGTCTGATATCCACCTTTGGAAAAGCAGGCTTTTGCTCTAGTCTAGGCCATGAATAAATTCCAACATTATATTCTCTAGAGCAAAGTACATGCTATCATTCCAGATTAGGTAGTTAAATATTTACTGCTACAAAGTGAACTGGTGAATGCCAGGGGAAATAGATGGCCATCCTCTAAGAATGTGATATATAAATGCAACTAATGAAAATAGTTTGAGGCCAAGGACTATCTAGAGCTATGGCGGAACGAACACCAAGTGTTGAATGTCAAACCTATACAGTGAAGTCCATCACCCAAGACCCATGCTATAGAAACCTGGTATTTTTAATACTTAACAACATATTCCCAAAGGGGCTTCCCCCAAAAAAATGTCATGCCCTATGGCTGAAGAGTGCACGCTTCATTATAAAAAATGTAACACTTTTTTGAAGGAACTATGAGGGAGTTTACCTCTGGTGCATAGACAAGGACCAAGCTGCTAAGATGATAGAAGAATTCCAAGGGCAGTTTGGAACTAGGCATGGCTCAGATAATGCTACTACTCAAAAAATTATCTAGGTTATATACTATTGTCCCTTCATCTTCAAGCACATCTACACTCATGTGAGGAAGTGCCACACTTGCCAAACCGCATCCCACCATGAGTGAAACTCGGCCATGCCTTTGTAGCCAATCTTTGAAGTTTGACCCTTTGCCCAATGGGAATTTGATTTTAATAGGGAAATAAACCCCAACTCATCTACCAACCACCAGTACATTTTGACTGTGACTGATTACTGCACCCAGTGGTCTGAGGCAATACCATTAAAAAATAGTACGACAGATGTAGTTATCAAATTCTTGGAAGAAAACATAGTCACCAGATTCAGAATGCCTTTCGCTATAGTGTGTGAAAATGGTCTAGCATTTTATTTGGCACAATTTCTAGAATGGACCTATGAGAGGAAGATCACCTTGAAGTTCTCCAACAACTATTACCCCCTGGGGAATGGTGTGGCTGAATCTACTAACAAAAATCTTCTAGAGGTGAGCAAACACTTGTTAGAACAAAACCCTCAGGACTGGCACCAAAAGCTTAGGGTCTCCTTTTGGGTGGAATATATCAAAATCAAGGTAGCATTGGTGACTTCCTCATTTCACCTAGTTTATGGCTAGAATCTTGTGTTCCCTATCAACTTACAAATCTAGTTTTATAGTTCATGCAGGAATTTAATAGTCAGGACAACATTGTGGAGGTTCAGATCCTGAACCTGGTGAGAGTGGAGGAAAAAAGAGATGCAACACTGAAACATTTTGCACATCATCAAGTAGTTGTTAAAAGATGGTTTAACTAGAGAGCCCAATATAAATATTTTCAGATTTTGGACCTAGTCCTTCTGTAGGACAAGGCTCGAGAGAAGAAAGGGAAGCACATGAAATTCCAAAGGCTCTGGCTTGAACCATATCTGATTTCTGAGATCTGTGGGGAAAATACTTATCGCCTTAGTACTATGACCCGAGAAGTTGTCCCATTGCTAGTCAATGGATAGTTTCTGAAGCACTACTTTGAATGAGGTGGGTGGTAAGTTTACCCAAAATTGTATTTTATATAAAGGTTTTTCCTGCCTTGTAAATATCTTCCCCGGCACTCTTTGGGAGCATCTTGTCCTTCTAAATAGTTGTCTATGGTCTTTTGGGACTACACCTTTCCTTTCTTTTACTTTTGTTTTTGGTTTCTTTTTCTTCGCGTCTTGTTTTCTAGGGTTCCCAGCATGTTGCATCTTTATTCATGCTAATATTACAATATGAACTATGTATAATGGAACCGATGCATAGTAAAACTTGTCATAATGTAGTTCCATACTTACTTGTGCAATCTAGTTAGATGTAGTGATGTCATCAGATCCAGTGGATGGGGTGTCACCATTTGCGTTGCTTGTTCCAGCACCTTCACTGTTTGTGGCTTTTACCAACATCTTGTTTCTCATTCTTTTGATGTCATCAATGGTATTTCCATTGGGATGTGTATTTGTGTTTGTCAGTCAGTCTTTGCAATCTTTTACAACATGTCCAACCTTATGACAATGTAAACATGCCATGCCTAGATTGGACCATCCTCTTGACCTTCTGGTCCACTTTCTCATACAGTAGGCAGCAATATGACCATACCTTCCACATGCTGTGTAATTTACCCATGTGTTATAGTCCCAAACATATGAGTTACCTACTCTTGCTGGTTTGTAGCTTTTATCATTCTCCTTTGGAGTCCATTCCTTGTTATTCTTTTTCCAGCATTCCTTATGTCTATGATCATTCATCTTGCATGTAGGACAGTACTTGTCCATATAGGTTTTTCTCTTTGAATTTATCACTTTGGATCTACACTCATGTGCTTTGTGTCCCTTCTTTTGAAATTTATAATAATTACCAAGAAAAGTAGATTGTTCTTGAGAAATACCTTTCATTTTTCTTCTACAGATGTTTGAGGTGTGGCCTGGTTTTCCACAGTGATTGCATGATAGTTTCTTGGATCTTGGGGTTGTGAAAGCATTCCTCTGATCTAATTGATTTGAGGATTCACCATTCTCATTGTACCCTAATCCTATGTAGTTGTTGACTTTTCTTTGTCCATCAAGAAAATCATCCATCTTTTTGTTGCTATCCTCAACCTTTTTGATTAATTTGTTGTGTTGATTTTGGACTTTGATTTCATGCTTCAATTTATCATTCTCTTCTCTTAGCTCACCTATGATCTGTATTCTTTCAATGAGTTCTATATTTAATTTTTTTACTTCTTGACTCATAAAAGTTATCAAGTTTGTAACCTCATGGTGATGCTTAGTGAGTCTTAGAATTTATGATTCTTTCTCTTGTAGTTTCTCTGTAATTTTCCTCATATCATCAATGGCTAGCATTCTTTCATTTTCAGCTTTTCTTGCATCATTTATGACATCAATCATTTTTACCATTTGAGTTTCTTGACCAATTTGCAGCATCTTGATTTGATCTATCAGATGTAGATTGATCTCTTTCATAATTTTAAGTTCTTCAACTGATGCATCTAAAGCTTTTCTCAATGATGATTCTACTATTTCAAAGTACTCTTGTATTTTCATTTCTTTGTAGTATTTCTCATTCAGCCTAGTTTCCATAATCTTTCTCTCATCAAGAAGTTGTCTCAGCTTTATTTTCACCTCCTTGTACTGCTCATAGTTTATTTACATTTGTAACTGCTCATTCTCAATAGTCATGTCCATTCTGAACTTGTCCATTGCTCCGATCTTTTCTCTCAAGTCTTTAATCTTTTCAAGAGAGAGACTTAGCTTTGATACCAATTGTTGGAATTATATTGAGATGATGTAGTGAGAGGGGAGGGGTGAACTAGTACCTCTTAAAACTTTTCCTTGGTTAGCCCATTAACCCTTAATCATCAGTTTGTAAATTATCTTATCTAACTGTTCATCTTTCTTCATGCATATGCAATCATATCATAAATTATTTAGTATGTAACCATAACAGAAACATTCATGAAAATAGATAACACATGGCACAAGATATGATATCATAGAAAACTCCTGTTAGGAAGTAAAAACTATGGTGGGGATTATTACCCACAAGAATTCACTATCTACAGATAAGAAGGGGCTGATTAAGGCTTATAAATGGTCACTTCTGATGACCTACCCTGTTAGGAGTATTACAGTGGAGACTTGTTAATATCTACTTCATTTGAAGCTTTAGCAACACTGTTAAGTGTGCACACTATTAAGAGATTTGGAAAGAATGGTTAAGTCCACCTTCTACAAAAGGATTGTAGATGTGATGCACTTGTTAGAATGCAACTACATAAGTCTTTGATCTAATGATAAATGAAATCTTTAATTGCTGATAACAGATCCTATAAATCTTCATACATATTAGTAATCATCCTTCCATGATTGAATAATACCTTTATCTGCTTATCAGTAGCCTCTGTGTGTTCTTGATAACTGATTTATTATGTTTCTAAACTTTGCATGAATTCTACCTTCTGCTCCTTAGATGGTCTTGGCAAATATCAACAATGTGAATTCATGTACTCACAATTGAGTTTGAACATCTATTTATACTAATTTAGACTCAGTTCTTGATTCATGCATCACAAGTTAACTCTAGATCCAAGGTTTACAACTTGACCTTGATCTTTAGTTAGATATGTTTTAGATCCATTAGGATGCATTTAAACATTTACATAAAGCTTGCTTGACCCTCAAGTTATGATTTAAAACAAATAAAACCTCTATAAATAGAATTACATTGCTTTATCTATCGTGTAAAAATTAGAGCCATAATTTGTGGGTTCTTTAACTAACTGTCAGTTCTGATGGTCGGTTTTCTTGGTCGTCGGTGTTCCTTTCTTGAACTTGTCATTGAGCATGCCTTTTCTGTTCCTGTGGGGTTAGTTTTGAAAATTGTGTTGCCGATGATGCTTCTGGTTTCCAGTGATGCTTGTGGTCGCCAGTGATGCTTGACACTTTTTGTACTTAGCATTTTTCATGACCTTTGTGTTCTATCAGGTATGCTTGCTATTTTCCGGTAATGCTTTAGTCTACCAATGATCTCTGTCAATGTTTTTCACTAAGTGTACTAATGGAAAAATAATGTCATCAATCTCCCCCTTTGACATTAGTATCAAAAAACATGATATGTGCAACATACTGAGTGTATTAGTATGTACACCTGTGTATAGTTCTTCCTTAGTCATTTGAATGACTCCCCCTATGTATATGTCGGTAAGTGTAAGTATATATACATATCCTTATGTATTTTTCTTTTCTCTTTTATATATATATATATATATATATATATATATATATATATATATTATACATAACTATATACATGTCCTTTCCTCCTTTTTTGATTCTAAAGGAAAAGGTACTTATAGCTTTTCAGAAAGGTGGGAATGTGAGGACTTGATCTCCTCCATCATCTTTTCCCATTTTTCTTTTAGCATTTCTAGAGCCATGTGCTCTATTGAGATCTATACATGTATGTCATAGATGTTGTCTACTACAGACATCTCAGGGGTTTCTATCATATTTCTAGCATCAAAAATATGTTGCTACAGAATAGTAAGATTTGGTAGAATATGTTCTTGAAGTTCTATAATCTCACCTCTGAATTGAGTTTCAGCATCCCATATTTCTTTCCTTAGCCTATTTTCCTCTAAGAACGTATCATGATGTGACTTTATGTTGTTGGCATGAGAGGTTAGGCTTTGTGCACTTGTTGTGACATTATTATCTATCTTTGCTAGTTTGTCACTATTCTCTTTTGCAAATTTCTCTAGTGTGCACATCTTTTGAACTAAGGTGATTGATTTAGCAATCATTGGCTCTAATTCTTTAGTGAGTTTTGAGAGCTTTACCTTGTTCAATGCCACTTCTTGGATCATTTTATCAATTAGCTTGAATTGATATTTCTTTTTTGCTTTCTCTTCCATTGCTTATTCTGCATCTATACCTTGCTCTGTGATGGCGTCAGTAAGAATAGCAATCTATTCCTTTACTGAAGTATGTTCTTCAAGTTTCACTACAGGAACAAGTTGTTGGAGTATCTCTTTTTCTATGTCAAGTGCCATGTTTTCTCTATGTTCTTGTATCATCTTCTTTTGTATGGATTTTCTCTGACATAGTACTCCAAACTCTTGAAGTTTTTCACTATCCAAAGTGGTAATGTCCCAGTTTGGAACTTCAATGATTTCATCTAGTGTCACAGCCAATATATCCTTCTTTACTATTTTCTTTTTCTTCTTTTTTGGTTGGGTGGAAAATTGATGTACCACCATTTGCAAAGCTTGAGATTGGGTAGATTTTGTGGGTGAGTGTTGAGAGGATGATGCATCCTTTTGTATCTGTTTAGTGTTCACCGATTGGGTTGGTGAAGACGTCTCCTCATGTACCTTGGGTGCATCAACATATATGTTTTCTTTGAGTTTTGTCCCTTCATCTTGTTTGACACCTTCACTCTTATCTTGTTGTTCCCCCTTTCTCAATGTATCATCAGTGGTGTTATCTGCCTCTTTGTTCTAATCTTTTGATACATCTTGCTTCTCATCAGTTGCATCCTTCATTTTAGTATCTGTATCCTTTGGAGTGTTGGATGCACCTTTGTTATCATTGGTACCCATATCCTTGGGTATATCATCATCTTTATTAGATGATTTATCTTGACTTGATTGTATATCAATAGCATCTATTAATATATTCATATTTGTTTGGGTATTGACTGTTGCAGTGTTAATAGCTATGTCCTGTCCGTCAGTCTTACCTTCTACAACATTGATGTCTTCATCTTTTTGAACCTTTGTTGCATGGTCTTTTCCTATAATGGTATCGACAATGTTGTCTAACCATGAATCATCATTTATATCAACATCTAAGTTACCTTTTATTGATAGTTATTCATTGGTAACTTCTTCATCCTCCAAGTTTATGTGGATGGGGCTTGCTGGTACATGATCATCTTTACCATCTATTGACCAGTCCTCATCTATAACATCAGTTTGTTTTTGGCCTATGATCTATACCTCTTCACTATCAAACTCAACTGTTGAGTTACCTATTTTGTTGATAGGTTCCTTTTTAGGACTGCTTTCCTCATCAAGTTAGTATTCCACTCCATATTTGATGAGTGTCTTCTTCTAGCTCTATAAGCTTTCCTTGAATAAATTTGTAAGCTCTCATTTTTGGTGAGAATTTCTTTGTATATTTCTCCATGACTTCATTGATTTCTTATTTTGTTGATTTAGGAGGCATAAGAGAGACCAGTACTCTTTCTCTTATCCTCTTCTCCTCATGGAGTGCAAAAGTGAATCTAGAAGATATTTTATCTAAAAGTTCTTATAGAACATCTTGTGAAGTGAAGTGCAGTGGGACATAATAGTGTTTGCACATCTTAGAAATAAGTGCATCTTCAATCTTATTTTTTTCTACTGTATCCCACTTTAACCATTTCCTAATTTTAGGATTTCTAACAAATCCAGCTTCATAAATAGACTTACATATGTCATCAATGTCTTCAGTTGGAGATGTAACCTTTGCTTTTTCCTTCGCAAGTTTTAAAATATCAGGTTCATCCATAGCTGACTCTTCTAAGTCTTCATCAGTCTGAACATATTTTCTCCTTTTGGCAGGTGCCCTAGCTAGTTGTTTTGCCTTTTGGGGTGCAGGTTTCCTCTTGTACACCTTCCCTTTTACCATGGGAGAAGGATTTGCATCCTGTGCTATTTGGCTCCTTGTTCTAGACTTCTTAGGTGGAGGAGGAGGTGGTGAATCAGACTTCTCTTCCTTTGATTCTTGTTGCTCTGCTGTATCACCAATGGGAAGCTATTCTTCAGTGAGTTCCTCCTTATCCTTTTTTTCCTCTTCACCTTCTTCTTCTTCTCCTTCAGAAGATATTTTCAAGTTCTTTTTCAAATTATTTACCATTCTCTTTGACTGCTTTACAGCCTTCTTGACAACAAGATTTGACTTAATCTTCATTTTGGCCTCTTCATAAGTACCAAATCTTAATTTCTTGTTCTCAATGGGTTCATTTAACAGTGTCTAAATGCATTCAGTTGCTAATCCTATTTTGATTTCATAATCCAAATTTTTAAGCCATGATTTCCTTAGAACTATAGCTTGTATGTAAGTGAAATATGTATCCACCATAAAACATATCTCTTCACGGTGTTCCTCTATCAGTTTTTTGGGAATCCTAGTTCTTGCTTGAAGCACTTCCTTTATGGATTTGAAATATTCATGCATCACATTGTCAAAATCTGTACCAAGTGATTCTATAAATTCACTTATCTAAATGGTAATTATTCTACTGGTGTCCCATGTAACTTTTCCTATGGAAGGAAAATATTCTTCAAAGTAAAAGTATATACACATTATGAAGGACCCAAACTTACATGTGTTTGTCCTTGAGGACCTTATTGTACACATGTTCTCCTCAAATTGATTTAATAAGATCTCTATCAGATCCATCTTCTTCCCTTGTTTAATAATCTTGTACGTTGTGCTCATAGCAGTACTAGATATGTTGTTCATTCTACTTGCTTGGAATATTTTGTATCCAATGACACATGCTCCAAAGTTTAGCTCTGCATCGGTAATGGTGTTTACCTTCAGTGCCTTTTTATCAGATTTTGCACCTGTTAGTTTTTCAACTTCTACCAGAGATGGGTGTTTGTGAGCCTGTGGCTTATCGGTTGTAGGATAACCAGTAACCGCATGTATAACATCCTTTGTTATAGGTTTTGTCTTGTTTAGCCATAGAGACTTGTTGTGAACTCTGCTAAGGATGATTTTAATCCATTCTATCTTGAAAACCCTAGGAAAATGTAGTGCATTTGTGAGTCCTTTTACTTCCAAGTGTTTATGCTCTTCTTTGAGCTTTCCTGCATCATCATAAAGTGCCACATAGGCATTATCAAGGTCTAGATCTCCTATCTCTGAGATCTTGAAGTGAATGTAGGACCTTACGTCCTCTACTAGAAAAACCCTAGGTAGGATTCAGGAGAATGCTCTAGAATCATCTAATTGAGAAGCTATTTCAGGGTGTAATTTTTACTTAGGTTTAGCACACGCTCCTCTATTGACAAGTCTAAATGGTTTCTTCTTGTCATCCTTAATTTTCTCTACCCTAGAGGTCGATGCCATCGTATTTGTAATTTAGAGATTTTCATAAAATAAATACAGTGCTATCGGTGAGTGTATTAACTTACTGATTCTATGTGATTGCCTATGAATCTGAATGCTTGGTGTCTGACTTCTACTAGTTCACTTTCCAATCTGCTCTCAAATCACTCTGGTTTGCTCTGCTCTGCTCAAAAATTGCGGGTCCAAAAATGAGCTTACTCGTTGGGATTTTATACCTTTTTGTTCCCTAAGTTGTCATAAATTCTTACCAACTCGTTGGTTTATAAAGACTACTTTTGTCGGTAAAGACATTCATAACACTGTCGGTGTCTATGCAAAGTGTTAGGGTAGCTAGCAGTTTTGGAGACTTGACCGATGCTCATCGGTGAGGTTGCAATGACAACTTTTGTGATTCAGTATTCACCGATATCTGTCGATTTACACTTAGCTTTTGTAATGACCGATACATTCCTGTAAGTGATGCTAACTTTTTCTATGTGTGTTCACCAATGCATTTTGTGCCCAATAACCGATGGTTTCTTTTCAATATTTTAGTACATAATAATGTATTCCATCTTTATTCATGCTAATATTACAATATGAACTATGTATAATGGAACCGATGCATAGTAAAAATTTTCATAATGCAGTTCCATACTTACTTGTACAATCTAGTTAGATGTAGTGATGTCACCAGATCTAGTGGATGGGGTGTCACTATTTGCGTTGCTTGTTCTAGCAGCTTCAGTGTTTGTGGCTTTTACCCACATCTTGTTTCTCAATATTTTGATGTCATCAATTGTATTTCCATTGGGCTGTATATTTGTGTCTGTCAGTCAATCTTTGCAATCTTTTATCATATGTCCAACCTTATGACAATGTAAACATGTCATACCTAGATTGGACCATCCTCTTCACCTTTTGGTCCACTTTGTCATATAGTTGGCAGCAATATGACCATACCTTCCACATGCTATGCAATTTACCCATGTGTTATAGTCCCAAACATATGAGTTACCTACTCTTGCTAGTTTGTAGTTTTTACCATTCTCCTTTCGACTCCATGCCTTATTATTCTTTTTCTCGCATTCCTTATGTGTATGGCCATTCATCTTGCATGTAGGACAATACTTGTCCATATAAGTTTTTCTCTTTGGATTTATCACTTTGGATCTACACTCATGTGCTTTGTGTCATTTCTTTTGACATTTATAACAATTACCAAGAAAAGTAGATTGTGCTTGAGAAATACCTTTCATTTTTGCTTTTGCAGATGTTTGAGGTGTGGCCTAGTTTTCCACAGTGATTGCATGATAGTTTCTTGGATCTTGGGGTTGTGAAAGCATTCCTCTGATTTGGTTGATTTGAGGATTCACCATTCTTGTTTTACCCTAATCCTATGTAGTTGTTGACTCTTCTTTGTCCATCAAGAAAATCATCCATCCTTTTGTTGCTATCCTTATCCTTTTTTATTAATTCATTGTTTTGATTTTGGACTTTGATTTCATGCTTCAATTTCTCATTCTCTTCTCTTAGCTCACCTATGATCTGTATTCTTTCAATGAGTTTTTTATTTAATCTATTTTCTTCTTGACTCATAAGAATTATCTGGTTTGTAACCCCATGGTGATGCTTAGTGAGTCTTAGAATTTCTGATTCTTTCTCTTGTAGTTTCTCTGTAATTTTCCTCCTATCATCAATGGCTATTGTTCTTTCATTTTAAGCTTTTCTTGCTTCATTTATGACATCAATCATTTTTACCATTTGATTTTCTTGACCAATTTGCAACATCTTGATTTGATCTGTCAGATGTAGATTGATCTCTTTCATACTTGTAATTTCTTCAACTGATGCATCTTAAGCTTTGCTCAATGATGATTTTGTTATTTCAAAGTACTCTTGTATTTCCATTTCTTTGTAGTCTTTATCATTCAGCCTGGTTGCCATAATATTTCTCTCATCAAGAAGTTGTCTTAGCTTTATTTTTGCCTCCTTGTACTGCTCATAGTTTATTTGCATTTGTAACTGCTCATTCTCAATAGTCATGTCCAATCTAAACTTGTCAATTGCTCCAATCTTTTCTCTCAAGTATTTAAGCTTTTCAAGAGAGAGACTTAGCTCTGATACCAATTGTTGGAATTATATTGAGATGATGTACTGAGAGGGGAGGGGTGAACCAGTACCTCTTAAAACTTTTCCTTGGTTAGCCCATTAACCCTTAATCATCAGTTTGTAAATTATCTTATCTAACTTTTCATCTTTCTTTATGCATATGCAATCATATCATAAATTCTTTAGTATGTAACCATAACAGAAACATTCATGAAAATAGATAACAC
>MU225557.1:956037-971218 GCA_018584345.1 Thuja plicata | reverse complement strand
ATCTACTTCATTTGAAGCTTTAGCAACATTGTTAAGTGTGCACTCTGTTAAGAGATTTGGAAAGAACAGTTAAGTCCACCTTCTACAAAAGGATTTTAGATGTGATGCACTTGTTAGAATGCAACTATGTAAGTCTTTGATCTAATGATAAATTAAATCTTTAATTGCTAATAACAGATCCTATAAAGCTTCATACATATTAGTAATCATCCTTCCATGATTGAATAATACCTTTATCTGCTTATCGGTAGCCTCTGTGTGTTCTTGATAACTGATGTATTCCATTTCTAAAATTTGCATGAATTCTGCCTTTTTCTCCTTATATTCCCTTGGCGGCTATCAACAATGTGAATTCATGTACTCACAATTGAGTTTGAACATCTATTTATACTAATTTAGACTCAGTTCTTGATTCATGCATCGCAAGTTAACTCTAGATCCAAGGTTTACAACTTGACCTTGATCTTTAGTTAGATATGTTTTAGATCCATTAGGATGCATTAAAACATTTACATAAAGCTTGCTTGACCCTCAAGTTATTATTTAAAACAAATAAAAACTCTATAATTAGAATTACATTGCTTTATCTGTCGTGTAAAAATTAGATCCACAATTTGCGGGTTCTTTAACTGACTGTCAGTTCTGACGGTCAATTTTCTTGGTCATCGGTGTTCCTTTCTTGAACTTGTCATCGGGTATGCCTTTTATGTTCCTGTCGGGTTAGTTCTAAAAAATGTGTCACCAGTGATGCTTGTGGTCACCAATGATGCTTGACACTTTTGTACTTAGAATTTTTCATGACCTTTGTGTTCTTTCGGGTATGCTTGTTGTTCACCGGTAATGCTTTAGTCTGTCGGTGATCTTTGTCAATGTTTTTCACTAAGTGTACTAATGGAAAAATAGTGTCATCAGTTTGTGTTTATGTGTATTCATCTTATTTGCAAAGTTGTGAGTGTTCATGGTTGGTAAAATTTCCCTGGTTTTGTGGGGCATCTCCCATGCTCTTCCTCCCACATTTCTTGGTGTTAAGGTAGGTCTTTCGGCTCTCCTTTCTAGTTTTTCTTTGTTTTGTTCTTGTGCTTTTTTTTCCCTCTTGGTTTTGTTATTGTTTTTCTTTCTTCTTATTTTTGGTTTGTCTTCGCCTCCCATTGGTGGGATGGCTTTGCAAGAAGGTTGTCTGCCTTCCCAACGTTGGGTCTCTCCCTGTAAATAATGTGTATTAATGTAGATACTATAAAGTCTTGTAGTTTATGTGTAGGGTGTCGTAGTTTCTCTATAAATGGTAGGTATCCCTTAGAGTAAGAGTAGTTCTTATAAATGGCACCACTTTCTAGCTTCCCCTATATATTTGGTTTATACATTGTCCTGGTAGCCCTCCTTGTGGTGAGCTCGTTGCGCTCTGCATGTCATAACCCAAATTTTGAGCTTGCCTGCATGGTTTCCACCTAGCTTAAACTCGGCACCTCACCTATTTGAGTCATGGTGGTTTTCTCTCTCCTTTGTAACTTCACCCTTGATGGTGCGATTAATTTCCCCATGAGCGAGCATTCAAAAAAATTCCATTTGGCATTCATTTTTCTCGTTTCAACACAACTATCACCATTAAGAGCCATTACATCATCTATCACATGACCATGTGAAAACCCTTGTCATCCAAGTATGGCTCATTGCTCGGTCACTTTGATAACAACTAGTTTCTCCTGACTCTGAGTGTTGAGAAGTCCCTTGGCCTTCATCCTATTTTGTCGCCTAAACTAAAACCCCAAAACCTCTGGGTGTTGATCAAAATCCAGTCATTGTTAACTATTATATTGCAAGATTTTTATGCATACTAACATATTTTGGAGTAGGTGTGAAATGGCGGTGAACTCTCTGAAGTCCAAAAAATTGCTTATATTATTTATTACATGTATTGACGGTTGTCCGGTCTTGCAGGTTGTAGGTTATCCAAAGAAATGTCTAAAGTTACAACGCCTCCTAGAAGTTTGAAACTTCCAATGACCTCCACTCGGGCGGCCACAAAAATGAAAGTAGAAAATATGCTGGCCAAGCTGCCATTAACTTCCAAATACCTGAGAGAGGGTGTTCTTGTGGCATCCAAGGTGGATTCCAAGCTGCAGTATATCATAGATACAAAGCCTAGACTATGGGATGAATTGCAAGGCCTTGTCCAAATGATGTACCAATAGAGGGTTGTCAGAGATAAGATGGCGAAAAACATGGCCTCTTTTGGCATTATTAAAGTTGCATGTTTCCCTTGCTCGATGCAAGCACTAGAGATAATCCTACAACTTACCAAGCTCTACAACACCCCTAACTAGGTTGTTTTTCTTGTAGATTCTCTACCATTGAACTACCTGGCGGCCATTGTTATTCTAGATGCAGCCACTTTTGCTTTGGGGCTGGGAATCCCCCAGTTCAAGGGAGCTATAGTTATCTCTCAGTCGACGTCGCTGAAATAATTTGAGAACATGGCCATTCCTACCTAACAACATCTCAATACTCACTGCCTAAAAGCCCCGAGAAGGGACTATAAGAAGATGAAGTTGTAAATTCCCAGTGGAGACATCAAAGGATGTATAGAGGTGGGAATCATCTTTTTGTGTAGGCTCTTAGGAGAGCCCCATGCCAGGGAATTTTTAGCATGGATGTATTATTTTCTCTAGGGCATCACCACCCACAATCAAACCTTTGAATGGGAAAGTATTATCACCAATCATGTGGACTTCTAGCTGAAGAATGTCCTCCAGAATTCAAAGTTCCACATGACCTCCTACGTGTTATGGGAAGTAGCCCAATAGAGACCTACTTTTTGGGGTTTACAAATAGTGGGTATCCTTGAGAATGGGCCTATCTAGCTTGTCCCATTAGAACATTATCCCCAGATACAATGGGAAGCCAACTTCCCCTATTTTTTCAAGGTAAATGACGCATGCATTTACCATAACATTTTTACACTTACCCGGGATTTTGGGTATCAGTTTTTGTAGGAAGGGATGACCTTGGTAAGCACATATGGAAATTATTTCATTCAGTTCTAGAAACATACTTATATTAAGATGACTGACTTCTCTGGGAAACCCTACCTACTCCCTAGGCATTACAGGGATAGGATCATTCTTTTGGAGTTCTGTAGGCAAATCCTGGAACTCCACGCATTCTTTTCCTTGAAGAAGGTTACATCTATTCTGTTCCCAATCACTTGTGGGAACTATTCTTGTAGTCATATAGTGGCTAAGGAGGCTGATAATGAACTAAAGACCCTAGGAATGGAGGAATTCCACCTTGCCAGAATTAATTTTTATCTAGTTGAGAAAATAAGTGCGGTGTTTCCCTGGGCAGCTGCTCCACACAAAATTCATATTGAATATTTCTAGGCAGATCGCCAGGATGGTTTTGATCTTCAGGCCTGATAGCATTCACAGATGTCCAAAGGCATGATGAAGAGCCTCAGCCTTTCTGGCTTCCCAAAAGATTTTTCAGAAAATGGGCCTCTAGAGGACCCAGCATATAAAGAATAGGGTATTGGCAAGTTGGATCTCCCTCTGGTGGATTGGGAGACCTCAGATAATTTGACAATTGAGGATGTGACCCAGGACATCATAGAGAATAATCATAAATATTTTGAGTGGGTATGCAAGAGAAGCACTCGTAAGGGTCCAATCTTGCGGGGGTCTACTTTAGACTCCAGAGCCGTGGGGCCAAGCAAGGATAATGGGAAAGAGAAAGAAGGTACCCCAACACAAGTTACCCTGCTCCCCATGTTTGGGAAAATTCATGAGTAGTTGGAGGCATCTAGGTAGATGATCCAAAAGCTTAGCACCCAGCTTACCCATTATCTTCCAATCACTCAGGTGGGATCTCCTCATCCGGTAGGATCCCCTTTGTTAGCAACACTCATGAGCCAGACGACCTTCGCTGAGGTAGAGTCTACATACATTCTAGATGTTGGGGCTTCATTCCAATTAAGAAGGAAGAAGAAAATGGTAGACCATACCCCAAGCACAGACACGGGCCCCAGCATGCCCAATGTTCCCCCAATAGAGGTTATTCTAGACTCCCTCGAACTAGAGAATCCCCCAGAGACCTCCCCTGTACATGATGATTTTGACAATCTTTTTGGGATAGACAAGCTTATCAACTTTTAAGGGGAGATAGGAAAGGTGGTGGAAGAAATAGCTTCACAAGAAGTAGAGATAATCCCTGATGAAGGGGACACACTAGAAAAAGAGATGGTCCTCAAGCAAGAGGTACAGGAATAGGAAAAGGAGTTAGAACAAGAAGAAACATAGAAGGATCCACAAGATGTGGAGTAAATACCAGTCCAGGGGATAGAGACAAATAAAAGGCAAACAAATGATGAGAAATAGACAAATAGGGAAACTAGACCTACAGGATCAACCATACCCCCAACCATCACTCTCTAAATGCCTTAAGTTACACCAGGTGATCAAGTGCCCCAAAACATGACATTCAACGAGGTGATCTGAGTGACCCAATAGTCAAATATTGGTCAGACACCTCCACCTCCTCTGGAAGATGTTGCCATGGAGAAGAATGTCCTAGTGAATGACACTGAGGAAGAGTAGCAACAACAAGATGGGAGGGATAACCTTGATAATGTAAATAAAGAAACCACATATGATGAGGGAGATGGAGAAAACCCCAGTGACACAAATAATGCTTGTATCGGTGGAGATCGGGTCCCCAACACCACAAATGAGGATGCCACCAGGGTGAGAGACACTAAAAATCCTAGGGAACAGGAAAAGGAGAAAGAGTCCGATGAGACCATGATTATTGGAGATACACCACCATACTCCAAAGGAGGTCCTAATGCTTAGGCCTTAACAGAAAAGCCACCCCACCTACCACAATGGCTGGTGGAATCCAGAAAGATAAAGGTCTTAGCAGTAGCAAGTGTTCCCCTATCATTGGCCGAGATGAATGCTCAGAATGTAGAGGCTAAAAATCCCAAGAAGGCCCAGACCGTCCACACCCTTTAGACTGGTCTGGGCGAAAATATGGTTGCAATAGTTGCAACCCCTCCCCCAAATACAAATGTGGCAGCAATAAGGGCTAAAGACTATGCAATTATAGAAGTGCCTCTAAGGAGGAGAGATAAGCAGGGAGAGTTGGACCTGCTAAGAGAAGCCATCCAGGTAGTCGAGGCTAGATATGATAAATAGGCACAAAAGTTAAAGGAGGAAAGAGAGAAAAATGAAAATCTCCTCGAACTTCTTGCAAAACTTACACAGCCATTGGCCAAAATCTATCTAGAAGCCTCAACCTCCAGACCACCGATTTTGTAGGGTGACATGGATGCTCTTAGGGCCATGAAAAAGAAGGCATAGACTGTAGATGGTTTGATCATGGAGTAGATTAAGGCCATAGGTAAATTCTTAGAAGTGACACTCTCAGATCCTTATCTAGTCAATAATCTTTTGGGCCAGGAAAACAGTGTCATCTTCCTATGGGAAAGGAACATAGAAAAATATGAGGAGTGAAGGACTTGATTGGAAGAAGTAATAAAATTTGGGGAGGAAGCCACCATAGAGGCCATATTTTTGGGAGAATATCCCTTCAGATTCCTCTGGGCCTAGCACTCTAGACTTGGCCTCAAAATTGAGGTAAGCAAGCAACTAGTTACGGCCCTAAAAGATAAGATCACAGTGGTCTGGTATCCTTTGGACTTGTATAAAGCATTCATTGGAAGGGTTTCACAAGTTGATCCCTTCACCACCAGGACTTGTACCCTAGAGGATTATGTCCTCAGTAAATTTGATGAGTTGATGGAGTCTCAGTATCAGTCTTTTGGGGACTTCAATGGAGGAAAAATTTCAAGAATATCCAAGATGATGCTTTGGGCTCATGACTTCATAAAGATAGTCAAATAATTCTAGGATGGAGTCGTAGATATCAAAGAAATATTCAAAATCATCAATGACCAATGGGATAGTATCAAGGACATAGATGGGGAAG
The DNA here is from genome assembly GCA_018584345.1 of Thuja plicata. Taxonomy (NCBI): domain Eukaryota; kingdom Viridiplantae; phylum Streptophyta; class Pinopsida; order Cupressales; family Cupressaceae; genus Thuja; species Thuja plicata. The sequence goes on along the minus strand of MU225557.1, from coordinate 965,236 downwards.
GCATTAGCCAAATTTTGGAGGCCTTCAAGAATAAAAAAGGATAGTAAATTTCTCCCAACTCCAGATATTTTCACCAATAGGGTGCAAGTTTTGTAATTCTTTATTCTTTGAGTGTAAGCTCCCAGAGTATAGAATTATAGATCAAAATTTTTGTATTCTTTCACAAGTGACCCATGTCCAGGTTCACCAAAGCTGACCGATCATTGTCGAGCAGTTAATAAGGGGATCCGCAGGTGGTTGATCCTAATAAGATATGTCAGATAGAGGGATGGCTCTGAGAGGTGATTATCTTGAGGCACCACTCCATTATTAACTACTTAGTGCCTCAAAGACAGTGAGCTACATTTTTCATTGATGAGGCATGTTTCCTTGAACTCCAAAAAGATCAGATTTCTTCTATTCTTACTCTGACACTCTTCTCAATGCTAATTCTTCCAACTTCTTTTCTTGTCTTCTTCCTCCATCTTGTCAGACCTCTTCTCTTTTTGAGGTGATTGTAAGTGGTGTAGGTAGTCCTGATAATTGGATAATGTATTTTAATGTTGAGTGTGAAGTTAGATTAGGTTAAGTTTTAGGGAAAACTATGTCTATAAATAAGAGGTCCAACCACATAACAAGGGTCAGAAAAATTGATGATTTTGGCAGTCCAATACTATTAGCATTTCATTTCCATTAGTTGCAAGATCTCAATACTTGTTAGTTCTTGTTTTCTAGATGTTCCCTTGGAGCCATTGATGTACACCAATGATGCTGGAACACTTTGTTAATGAAGAAGGAAGAATAGTTTCTGGCAATGATGTTGTTGATGTTCTGATCTCCGAGTTAGAAATATCTCTTTTGTGTCCTATGTTTCTAATTTCCTTTTCTCTGATGTTTTATTTGGATTAACGATCTTATTTCCCCTTGCTATTGAATATGTATGAACTCCTAGTTTTATATGCATTAAGTATTTAGTTTAGTTCATTAGAGTGTTGTTGATGTTAGTTATATATATTGCATAACTATAAGTAGAAGTAACCCCTCTAACCCACTCTGTCTTTTGTTGTTTATTTGGTAAACTTAACATGTTTGCAGAAAACCTTGACCCATCACTAAAATCCCCAAAGAAGATGAGTCAAAACCAGCTATTCCCCCGAAAAAAATAGTCACTTCCCAAATTAGCTCCCCACACCATCGAGACCCACTACTCAGGTACTTTAAGTCCCAGGGAATTTATTCATTAGAAAACCTTTACAGGTGAAGTTGGTCGGTACCCTGGTACCTAGTGACAACTTATCATCTATTGATCAGACTGGTCACAAAGTCCTGTCAATAGAACCTGCTGTAAATATTCAAATAGAAGAGAATAATATTATTATAGAAAAATATTAAACCTCTGATGTAAAGTATACTCTATTGGATATGGGATAGTGTTTATCTTAGATGACTGTGAAGGTCCCATTCCTTGAAATGATGAGAATAAAAGAACACAAAGATAAATTTCTATCAGTATTAAATAATGTATCACCGGTAAAACCTCAGAAAATATAACATATTGAAAAGAAACTCAAAAAAAGGGAAAAGAGCCCAAGGGGATGATTTCTAAGATCCCTCATATTTAATTAAACACAAATACTTTTGTAGGGTTCGTTGACCACTTTTTCTTGACATTGGTTATAAATGGAAAGATGCTAAAAAAATGTATGATAGACTCAGGAGCATCTAATACAGTCACGCCTACAAAAATCATGAGATCCATGGGTTTGCAAGTAGATACTTCTCATGGGAGGTGTCAAGAAATGGACTCAAGAGAAATCCCTATTGTTGGAACCATTGAAGCCCTACCTTAAAAATTATCCATATGCCCAGATACAGTGTGGACTATAAGTGTACTGGTAGTTGACATACCACCACATTATGTCATGTTGTTATCTAGAAAATGGAGTGCTTCAATGGGTGGCAGTATTCAATGTGACTTGTCCTATGCCACTTTAAATATAGCTAGAAATATTTTAAAAGTGTCTAGAAAGGGAAGAACACCTCATATGATATAACTGCATGAGGATACAAATATTAATTACTATGTTTATATTGACATGGAAAATTTTAGAATCAAAATGAGTGCTCACCAGTCTGAGAACGTTGATCCTTTCATGAAGGAGTTATCTACACATAGTGATAGTTTGTGGAAAATGTATTTTGATGGAACTTGTTCAAAAGAAGGATCAAGAAATGGAGTTCTACTTATATCTCCATCAGGTGCCACATTCAAATATTCTTTTTTTCTATCTTTTCAGTGTACAAATAATACAACAGAATATGAAGCTTTTTTTCTAGGGCTAGAAATTGCTACTAAACATGGTATAAAATGTATAAAAGTTTATGGTGACTCAAAGTTTGTAATAGCACAAGTAAGGTCCAAATATGCTGTAAAGGATGATAGATTAAAAATGTATAGACATTCTATTTGGGACCAAATATAATTCTTTGATGCCTTCAATATAAATTGTATAGAAAGGTCTAGAAACATTATGGCAGATTTCTTGGCTAATGTGGCTTTGAAAACTGATGATATGACCTTAAATGGGGTGTCAATTATTGAGGTTAAAAGAAGACCAGTTGTCCCTGAAAATATTTACACCTAGTAAGTATTTTAGGATGACCAAGATATCCTTAGATTTCTTCAGTGCCTTGATCATTATGAAGACTAGCGCATAGATTGCAATAATTTTCTTTAGTTCATTGATGGTAAGGATTGTATACTATGGGATGAGCTTGTCCAAATTAGTTCTAACTAGATTCCTAAGGGATTAGTAGAAATAGAGGCATTGTTTACTAATCAGAGTGAACAAACATCAGGAATAAGCAATGCCAAGATTGAGGATCTAGAGGAGATAAATTTGGGATCACAAACCACTACTCAAATAATTTATATTGGAAAAGGATTGGACTCTTATGTCAGAACTAGCCTGATAAAATTGTTGAGAAAACATAAGCATGTTTTTGCATGGTCATATGAAGATTTAAAAGCTTATAGAGAGGACATTTTCCAACATGAAATTCCACTCAAAAAAGATGTGAAACCATTAAGACAAAAGAAGAGACCCATTAGTCCTCTATTGGCTACTAAAATGTAACAAGAGTTGATGAAATTAAAAGATGTTGGAATTATTCAGCCTATTAGGCATTCAACTTGGGTCTCAAACCTAGTACCAATAAGAAAAAAGAATGGTGATATAAGACTGTGTGTAGATTTTAGAAATCTGAATATTGCTTCTTTAAATGATAACTATTCTCTACCAAACATGGAAGAAATTTTGCATAAGGTAACTGGTTGTGAGTTTCTATCTATGATGGATGGTTTCTCAGGCTACAACCAGGTACTTGTAAAAGAGAGAGCAATTCAAAACTGCATTTACTACTCCATGGGGAACTTATGTTTATGTCAGAATGCCCTTTGGACTAATCAATGTAGGAACAAATTTCTAGAGAGCCATGGATGTATCCTTTAAAGAGTTTATTGATTTTTGCATGGTTATCTACCAAGATTATTTGACTGTGTATTCTAAGAAAGCAGGGGATCATTGTGAACATCTAGAGAAAATTTTCAACAAAGCTTTAGAATATGGTGTTTCACTAACCCTAGAAATGTCATTTTGCAGTCACAGAAGGAAAGTTATTGGGACATATAGTGTCCAAATATGGAGTTAGGATAGAACCTGAGAGAATAGAGGGTATCCAAAAGGTCACTACTCCTAAAAATATAAAAGGAGTGCAACCTTTCTTAGGAAAGATAAATTTTTTGAAAAGATTCATTGCTAATTTTGCAGAAATTTTCAAACCAATTATCAAGTTGCTAAAGAAAGATGCAAAATTTCAATGGAATGAGGAAGCTCAAGTAGCATTTGAGAGAATAAATAAAGCAGTATAAGAGGCACCTGTTTTAAAATCTCTAGATTACTATAATCCCTTTTCTTTATTTTCATTTGTATCTTTTCACACTATAGTTGTTGTTCTATTACAAAAGGATGAGGAGGGATTTGAACATCCAGTTGCATTCTTTAGCAAATCTCTCCAAGCTGTAGAGCTAAATTATTAGATGATGGAGAAGAAAGCGTCTTCCCTGGTAAAAGCTGTAAAATATTTTAGACCATACTTAGTTTGTGCTAAGGTGCTTGCATATGTGCCTCATTCAGCAATAAAAGACATTCTTACCCAATTAGAAGTGACTAGTAAGACATGTAAGTGGATTAAATGAATCCAGGAATTCAACTTCAAAATCCACATTACAAAATTGGTGAGAGGTCAAGGTTTGGAAAAACTCATGATAGAGGAGAACTTGGATCTAGTACAAGTAAATAATATAGATATACATGATCAGACAATCACAAGTATAGAGAAACAACCATTTTATGCTAATATTGTATATTTATTAAAGAATGCCAAGTGTCCTAATGCTATGACATATAACCAAAAGAGAAGTCTCAGATTGCAGGCTCAGAGGTACACCTTAGTACAAGGATATTTATATTGGAAAGATAGAAATGGTGTATTATTACTATGTCTAGATCAAAGCCAATCTAAGAAGATGTTAACTGAAATACATGCTGGGGTATGTGGAGGTCATTTTTCTACCAAAACTACTACCCAGAAGATTCTAAGGGCTAGATATTTTTGGCCCAACTTATTCAAAGATACCCATGCATTTTTAAAAATATGCGAACCATGTCAAAGGTTCTCAAATAAGTTAAAAATTTTAAGATCCCTATTGTTAAACCCTGTGAGTGCAGAAACACCTTTTTCTATCTAGGGAATTGATTTTATAGGTGAGTTTTCAGAAAAATCTGGTGGAGGACACAATTGGATACTTGTATCCACATATTATTTTACAAAATGGATTGAAGCTATACCCACAAAAAGGAAACAAGTAAGGTGGTTATTAAATTTTTAATAGAAAATATTTTAACCAGATTTGGTGTGCCTACAAAGTTAGTAATGGATAATGATATGTGTTTTAGATCAGATGAGATAAAATATTTCTATGTGAATTATGGGATAATGATGTCATATTCATCCCCATATCATCCTCAAGAAAATGGACAAGCTAAGTCTAGTAACAAAAGTATATTAAAGATCCTAAAGAAGACTCTTGAAAAGAATAAGAGAGCATGACATACAAAACTGAAATTGGCACTGTGGGCTGATAGGGTAATAGTCAAGAAAGAAACATGAAAATTACCATTTGAACTTGTATATGGTATGAAATCAAGGATGCCTATTAATAATTTGTTACCAGTATACCAGTTTATACAAGAGGAACAGTTAGAAGTTTTTGACAATATGCAAGACAGAATGATGCAATTGGCAGAGCTAGATGAAATTAGAAAGGATAGCCAAAAAGAGAACATAAAATTGCAACAAAAAATGAAGTATCTTTTTAACAAAAGGGATAGCAATAGAAAATTCTAACCAAATGACCTGGTTCTCTAGTGGAATGTGAGAGAAGAAGATAAAGGGAAGCATAAGAAGTTTGAATCATTATGACTTGGACCCTTTATTATTTCTTAGAGCTTTGGTAAAGATTCTTATCTTATGAAGAATATGGATGGAGAAGATTCTGAGTTGCCAGTGCATGGGCAATTTCTGAAACCTTTTTTCAATTGAAAATCAAATTTTCATGCACAAGTAAGTATGTATCATATGTATATAAGTGTCTTCCTTTTTTTTGTGTCTTTCTTTTCCATAGTATGTTAGTCAGTGTTGCCTTCATTTTTTGAAGTGGTCTACAACTATAGAATCTATGGTTCTTGATATAAACTTGCATTTACACATCCTTAGATAGAGTCGTTGTTGGTTGTATTTCCAGTTTTTGAGTCTGCCCAGTAAAATTTTTGAAATCTCCAGTCATTCCTATGCTTAATAATTAAAAATCTTATCTGACATAGTTAAAATCCCTCTGCAAATGATGATTTGAGCCATAAACCCAGCAAGAAATGTCAAAAATCCTAATTCCTAGGTCATCTTTGTTCAAAAATTGGAAAAATCCCTATTTCTGTGAAAAAATATTCTATTCTTTAGTTAATTTTTCAAGAAATCCGATCACTTAAAGCATGTGTTTATTTCATATCATTACCTTTGGCCACAAAGTCTCTTTATAAAATTAGAATATGCCTTACCTTTTAGAGACTTATCAATTTCTTCTTAGTTAGGTTGTCTCCTTAAGAAAAGAATATGATTTCAGTTCTTAGGAGACTTCGCGACAACCATCCAATTTAAAGCTAATCCAACAGTGGTCAGAAGATCTCTAGATGAAATAAGAGTTAGCAAATTTTTATGGTGACTTTGAGTTTTCTCAGTCATGTTGTCTCCAAAAGTTATCCAGGTTATGTATTGAGTTAAGGGTTAAATTTTCATTGTAGTCGCTTTGTCTCCAAATAAAATTTGAGTTAAGGCAGAAGACATGAGACCTAGTGAGAATTGTTGATCTGAAGTCTAATCTTACGGTGGTTGGGAAGTCTTCAGATTAACCTTGTAGTTTGAAAATTATCCAACGACATTGAGTTTGCATAGTCACAAAGTCTCCTGAGTTGAACTAAAGTTAAAACTGAGTATTAATATTTATGTTGTCGCGTAGTCTCCAAAGAATGTATGCGTTAAGTTAAATATCATGAGATCTAGCGACAACCATTAGATCAAAAGGAAATCCAACAGCTGGCATTAAGTGGCTAATGAAGTTTGAAAATTCAAAGGTTATTTGGAGATTAAGAGACAAAGGTTATATTGAGATATGTTGGTTGTATTTCGTGTTTTTGCTATTTTGCCCTGTTCCTTGTCTTTCTCTCTGAAAATTTTCAGGTTTTTATGCTAATTCCTTGCCAAATCCTGATAAACCCTGAGAAAAACCCTAAGGCCAAATGTTAAACGATGCATAAAAAACCCTTAGCCTTGTCTTTTATTCCTTCGTTACCTTTTTCAGTCAATAAAGGCATGTGCTATATAAAGGTTTAAGTTGAGTCGCTTGATCGCATAAACAGAATCGAATATTCCAAATGATCTCCCGACTTAGCTTTCCCTTTATGTCGCGTAATCTCTGTAAGAAATTGAATATTCCATCAGTGTATCCAGACTTAGCAATTTTCCTTTGGTCGGGTTGTCGCTTGATCTTCATGTTATAAGCTTTTAAGGTGGACGGGCCCCACCTCAGTCGGGTGATCGCATGAAGAAAAGGCAAGTCAACGAAATGTCTTCCGACCTTGCGCCTTTCTTCATGTCGCATTGTCGCTGGATCATCTTGGTCAAACAGTCAGGGCTTTCCTTCAGTCACGTGGTCTCGTGATATCTGGCGGTTAAGAGATAACAGTCATGACCTAGCGACTAACTGTTACGTGTTAAGTGATTTCCCTCAGTCGGGATGTCGCCAGATCAGGAGTGATGACTCAGATTCCCAGTATGCATAAAGAGGACCAAAGAGAAGATGACACCTGTCACAGAATGAATGGTTGGTCGGGTAGTCGCGTGAGCTTTATGTCATAATGCAAAATGGAAGGGACCCACTGCTTAGTCGCGCAGTCACGATAAGTTTTTTGTAGTGTTTTGGGTTGCCCGAGTACGCGACGAGTTGCCATAAGGGGTCATCGCGCAGTCGCGGTGGATTAATGTCTAGTTCTGTTCTGTGCCCGAGTGCGTGATGAGATGTGTTTTTTGTGCGTCGCGCAGTCGCCATTCCTCACAAAGTCAATGTTCTGATTGTGCGAGTACGTGACGAGGTCATAATTGAAGGACTGTTCAATACATCGCTTACTCGCTCATGTTTTCAGATGAAAGGCATACAGTTCACGACTGGGAGATGAGAAATAAAAGGGAAGGTGTCGCGCAGTCGCCAGTAAACAAAGGAGAAAGGAAAATAGCTCGCGACTGTGCGACGAGGAAAGAGGATAGACGTCGCATGCTCGCAGTAAATAACAGAATAAGGTTCTCATGCTCGCGAGTGGGCGACTAAGTCAAAAAGCAACTCTCATCACTCGGTTGCGCATAAAATGAAAGATGGGATGTTAAGATGGCGAGTGAGCGACTAGACAAGGTTTGCAGTGAAAAAGTGAATGTCACTCAGTCGCCGAGGCTCGAGTGATAAAAAGAAAAGTAGTGTGAGTACGCGACAGACACAAAATAAAGTTTAAAAGTTAATGCATCGCTCACTCGCATGGATCAAAAAGAAAAGTATAAAAGTGGCGTGAGTGTGCGACTAACATGGAATAAAGTCAAAATACAATGCATCGCTCAGTCGCGGAAAGAAAAAGGTGCAGGAAAAGTTGGTGGTGACTGAGCGATGAGAAATAAAAGGGATGTGTCGCTCACTCGCGGAGTTTGTTCCAAAGGTGAAGATGTAGTAGCAGTGCAGACAGAATGCATGAACTAGCCCAGGTTGTTCAGTTTGCAGAGGTGAGGTATTTTGCTCGATTTGCAGTGTTTCCAGAGGTTGACCAGAAAATTATAAATTTCAGAAAAATATGCACAGGTCAGTCAGCTGATTTCTGGAATAGTTTTGTTTCAATATCGGTAGTAAGAGATAGATTCAGGTACTGTAGGTGAGCAGAGTTATGACTGAGATTTCACAAGTACAAGAGAAGATATTGATATAGACAGACATCAACAAATTTCTCCTTGTTGTAAAGAGCATCACTGATCAGAGATGGGATAGACAGAAAGTATAGGTACAAAGCATTCAAGACTTCAATTGGCCAACTGATGATGAAGTAAAGGCATGGGAAGTCATGACTACGCCTAAGAAAAAGAAACCTGCAGTAGAGAAGGAGATTTTGGACGATGAGTAGGGTGACACATGTTGCTGCATTGTTCATGAACTTGATGGACAGTTATTTCAAAAGGAAATGCAGGTGAGCCGGTGAAAACAAGTGTCAGGACTTTACAATAAATACACCAGCGGCCACCTACAAACAAGATTACAGTCGCTATGTCGGGAGAATAACAAAGATATCAGATTTCACCTTTGGTCACCACTTCATTTCTCTCTCTCTCTCTCTCTCTTTCTCTGTCTTGCATCTTTAGGGTTAGGGTTTTGAGACTATCAAAAGATTGTTGCATCCTTATGGATCCCAAGGTGGTCTCAAACCTATATATATGATAATTTTGTAATAGTTAATGGTCTTTGAAAATTTAGCTCTTTGATCTTTTAGAGGTCTCTGAACTTTTTGAACATTTT